>PVKB01002245.1:176730-305343 GCA_004027205.1 Ctenodactylus gundi
CCCCCCCCCCCCCCCCCCCGTACACAGAATTCTCATTATTTAATTCTGTTATTCATTAGAAGTTACCAGAAAAGGACTCGGAAATAATACACCCTGAAGTACAAATCACTGATGAGATTTTTAATATAAAAATTTTCAGCTAAAGAAAAGAAGGAGCAGACTGTCAGGAACACATCAAAATGTGGAGGAGTTATTTTGAAAGCAAAGAGAAACTTCCTTGTAGCCTGTGATCCCAACATGGAGGTAGGTAATAGCTCATAGGCAGCCAGCTTGCAGGAATGGAAAGACAAAGCAATGATTCTGGAAGGTTTATCACCTTGTGCAGGCCCCTCATGGACTCCAGAGAGGGGAAAGCATCCTACCTTTCTCCCCTGCCTGGCTGCTTTGTGCCCCACTGCTGTATTTATGGTTCAAGAACCTTTTATTTAATGTACATATCCTATCTATGAAGCTTATTTTACTCTATATTTAAGAGAAATAATACATTTCTAAAAGAGAAGACACTTTAAGTATGCTTGGTCTTTGGCATAGCATCAATATGCTTGGAGACTTGTTAAAATGCAGAATCTCAAGCCCACCCTAGACACTCTGAATTAAGATCTACATTTTAACAAGATCTCTGGGTTATTTGTGGGCACATTAAACCCCAAGAAGCACTAAATTCATATATCAGGGCATTTATTCCCCAGTAATTAAAATCCCTGTTGAGTGTCACCAATGGCCCTTTTCTCTAATTTAAATAGTTCTTTTTGCAATGCAGTTTTCATCCCCTGGCTACTAAAATACAGTTGTCAGATCCCTCAGGCCCATTTGGAGCTGTGGTGGAGTCCTGTCTTACATATTTAGTTCTTTTAATGTTGGCTCATAAATCAAATCCTTCATCCCCTTAATCAATTCAGCAACTCTCCACTGAATTTGTAGTAATTTGTCAACATCTTTCTAAATCTGAGAAGCTCTAGGCCTGAATGTAATTTTCTATGAGTGGACACAGGTATTATTTACAGGATTTAAAACTCCTTTAAGATACATGGTCAAGGCTATCAGGCTAAGAAAGTGAAAGTAGTATATAAGCAAAAAATAAGTGGTCAGGTATCTGTTCAGGAGTAGTATCATTACTATGATTATCATAATCACATACAATTCAAAAGATAGCTTCCAAGTTTTTGCCTGTACACATGGTGGTCACTTCTATATATATATATGCAGGGGGAAAGATTCCATTGTTGGCTGTGTTTGTGTCTGATTGGAGGGAAGAGTTTGCAATACCAAAAGAGCTTAGAAAGAACTAAAAAATATATACCGTATGTCAATTAAGTGGTTCAGACTCAGGAGAAAAAAGAGACTTACTTAACCAGAACTGAGAACACTTTCAGGAAGGTATTAAGAGTATTTAATACCCAAAATTAATGGGGAAAGTAGGAAAGACATTCTTGGAGGAGTAAATAAATGGAAAGTGTCAGTCTTCATTTAAAAAAAACTAAGCTAATAAAAACTTTGACTTTTTCTTTGTAACTCCTCATTGTGAAATTAAATATTTCTCTTTTTATTCACATTTCCTGTAATTTTTTTCAAATATTCTCTGGCAGTCATATCATGTCCTTTGAATCAGAGTGAGAAAAAAAACCCTTTGTCTGTATTTCTTAAATTATACTACTATTTTCATTCAGAAGAAGGAAGAATTTAGCAAAGCAGTGAACATGCAGGAGAAATAAGGTTCCTTTGGCTGTGCTGCTCTCCCAGTCACAGTAGCTGCAGAAAGGGCATGGAACACAAAAAACACCTCTCATAAATATTTTATAATGGAAAATTTGAAATGAGACTGAGGAGACCTCAGTGCTACAGCTGTACCCACTGTAGTCACATTGTAGGATGCTAGATGTTGCTTTTTTTCTGTGCTAAAGGAGGATTTTATCACAATTACCTGTGCTTCATAAGGGCCTTACTAGGACAGAAAGGTCTTTTTATGGGATTTGTAATATCCTGAGTAATACCTGGGATATATTAGTATCAAATTTCTATACAACTTAATGTTCATGTCCAGGTACCTTTGAGAATGAGAAGGAGTTTTTGTTACTAATATTCATGCCAGGACAGCTGACATTGATGGGAACTGCCCTCACTCATCAGTCTGTGTGGCCAATCTTGCTGGTGTAGTAAGGCTTACAATCACTAGGATTCTCTTTTGGGGAAAAGAGCTGTTTTTTGCTTATAGTTCATGCAAAGAACAGAATGTTTTGCTGTGTGAGATCAGGAATTTTATTAGCGTAAGCATCTCTGCCCAAAAGCCATAGTTCGTGTGAAGGACACCTTAATGTGTGGTGTGAAAGATGGAAATTTGCTGAATATTATAATTTCCCAGGCTCCTCCTTTCACCTCTGCTTTCCACCATTGAGTTATATCTTCTCTCAAAACTGCAAAATACACAGATGCATATTATAATTCCTAATGCTGTAGGGTAATAACTCAGGCCGATTCCTTCAGCTATAATAACAAGGTTTGCTTTATTGCAATTTGAAGGCTGTTTGGGACCAAAGTAGGTTAAGCTATCCCCTGGCTCAAATAGGCTAAACATCTGGTAAGTTCTCCCCCAACTTTGTTCTTAACTTAGCTTTATTGTTATTACCCCCAGAAGGCCACTAAGCAGGAGTTTGAGGGAGAAAAAAATGGAAGTGACATTTGTATCGTTATTCAGCATATTGAGGCTGTTGATTATCTGGGAATTCATTCCCACTCACTCCCTAAGGAGCTTAATATGAAATAATATTCACACATTAAACACATAATGTGAGGCTGCATTCATTAATAGTTTCCAGATCATCTACAAATTGTAGTCCAACTGTGCTTCTATTACTGAGATCAAATGTGGAAGTAGGTGTTACCTCCGCGCCTGGCAAGAGGGACCATGGCAGTCTAAAGAATGACTTAGAGATGTTGTTGCCTTAGGGCAATTTTGTTCAGTGTGCAGGAGAAAAGAAATGTGGAATTTATGTACTGGAACTTGAAGGCTTGCAATATAATGAAAGAGAAGACTTACATTAATGATGATCGTATCAAAGAATGTAAACAGCAATACACAGATAACTTCCTGGCATGTAGACCTGAGGCCAGTCTACATATATGTGAGGTATTTTAGAAAAGGCTGGTTACTAAAAGTGGAGGAGTTCTCTGCTTTGGTTGAGTTTGTAGCTACGTTGGAACTCCAAATCTGGAATTCCATGGTCATTTCTAATTCATAGACTAACTTGAAGTTTACTAATTCTTCCCACCTAGAGATATATTGGGCTGACAAAAAAGTCAAGAAGCATTCTTTTTTTCTGTTTTTCAAGGGTCATTTATTTATATAAAGAACAAAGATCAATCAATGATATATTGCCTGTTTTGCTTTATAACCTTTGGCCATCTTTCAGTGAGCTTCATAATTCCTCGTTCATAGAAGAACCTGTTTTTATCAGCAAAAAACCCCCTAAGCATTGTTCTAATTTACAGTCCTATCTGAATTAGACATACCACACAGGGGATTTTATAAAGAGTGGAACAAGAAGAAGTCTAATGGTGCAAGGTCAGGCTAATGTGATGGGTATGGCAACATGCCAACTGAGTTCCAATAATTTTTGACAGGTGATCAAATTTGTGTGTCATCTTGTGTTGTTATGGTTGAACACAACTCCTTGATGATTAATAAGCTTTGAATGTTTCCGAATGTTAGATTCATCCAAACTATCCAATTATCAATAGTACACATTCGAGTTAATTGTTTTGTTTCTTGGTAGGAGCTTGAAAAACATGATGCCTTTAAAATCCCATCACACTGAGAGCAGAACCTTCCTCTGATGAATGTCTGGTTTCAATATCCTCTGAGATGAATAATCACATTGGGAATAAGACTGTTGTGTAAGCAATCCACTTCTCTTCACCAGTTATCAGTCACTTCAAAAGAGGATACTTTTCCTCAAGTTTAATGAACATTTTACATGTTTGTATGTGCCAGTATGTGAAGAAACTACATACATGGATTGCTTACATACCTCAGCCTCTGAGGTGGTTGTGGACAGTTGAATAATGGATGCTCAATAGTTCTGCAATCAATTATGTTATGTAATGTGGGTTTGATGAGATCAATGCCTTTATTTTCTCAACACTAACTTGGTGGTCCTTCCTAACCAAGGAATGTCACTGAGGTCAAAATAACCAGCACAGAATGGTAAACCATCATTGGCACCGATGTTCCTGTAGAACATTTTCACCATAAACTGTACGCCCATTTTCACAAGCATTTTTCCACGTATGGAAGTAAAATTCTAAAATGCACAATTTGGTCTCCCATTTTGAATTTTTTTGTGAAATCTCCAAAATTCAAGCAAGTTGCTCATTTTTTTAGAATTTAATTATAGCTGTAAGCTGTCAAATGCCATAGCTGTAATACAGGTATGAATGACTCTAGTACTTCCAAATAAGAATTGGCACCATCTGTTGCAAAAATGCATCATATTTTTCTGATATCCTAATATTTGAAAGTATTATAATTTCCTATTTTAATTGTCAGTTTGTCACTTTTTACTCTTTGTAGTATCTTGTTTTACACATTCAATAGTGACCTCTTTGAAATTTCAGAATATTTTGTTCTGTGGATAACCGTAATGTCAATTTATGATTGCCTCTCAAATAATCATTTTCCCCTCTGTGACCCAGCTGAGACTTTGCTCAGAGTTCTCACTCCTCTACACAACTATGTCAAACAAGAGAAACTGAGCCTATCTCTCGTTTAAAAGACGGACTCTGATTTGTTCAACTAGTTGTGATGGCTGCTAGGTATTTGTGATATATAATAGTTACATTAAACTTAAACTTTCGTCAACTTTATACTCACCTCCTCTCTACCTTTCCCACTCTCCAACCCACTTCCAAGTCCCTTCATTCTTTGCACAAACCCATCCACCTGCTTCCTATCTTCTCTCTTTTTGGGATATAACAGTTCTGTCTTATGAGACATAAAAAGAAAATGATTGGAAACCTGCAAAAATTTCTGCGTTCATGAAAAGAATAAATAAGAATCATTCCCTCCTTCTTTCTCAGAAATAGAGTAAAGAAACCTTGGCCTTCGTGACTACTGGCATCCGTCATAAAACCATGAGAAAATGTAGCCTGAGGCAAGTCTGTAGCAGGAAAAGTAAAGAATTGAACAAGTGAAGCTGATGTTCCAGTTGTACAAATACAGAAGAATCTCTGCTTTGAACTTTCAGATAACAATAGAAATGCAACTCAAATTAGCTCATAAAACTCCTGACTTCAAAAACTTCTTATTTTATAAACTAATTTGAGCTGGATTTCTGTTGTTTGCAACTTCCTCACTGATAAAGCTAACCTTTTAGGAGCTAATGATGAAGGCTTCAACTCTACCTATCCTGTGTATGTTATTTTTAATTAATTTAGACTGTGAGGGAAGTTGACAAAGACAAGGGTGTTCTGATAGGCTCTTCACTAACTTCCCCTAATGTTGACTTTTTTTGAATAATAAGAGAAAAACTAGGATGCTAACTTTGGCATAATATTACCGACTAAATTACAGACATTGTTTGAATTTTGTTAATTCTTTTTCTTAGTAATGTCTGTTTTTCTGTTCTAGAATCCTGTAAAGATCCACATTGCATATTTTCAAATGATTTTTCCTTGGTTTCTTGCCACATGTAGTAGTTTCTCAGTTCTTTATCTTAAAGTTTTATAATGCATTTGGAGCACTGGTCAGTTATCTTTCTGACATATTGTTTTCAATTCTCTTCCACTTTGGTTTCTCAAACCAAAGTCAGCTATTTTTTTCTTTCTTTTCTCTCTCTCTCTCCCTCTCTCTCTCTCTCTCTCTCTCTTTGTGTGTGTCTTCATGAAATGAGTTGCTCACTCTTGGTGTCTTTTGAAAATATTTAAATTTTTTATCATGTTTTAAAGGAATGAAAATCAACACAATATAAGAGTTCACTTAATAGTGGCCTGGAGCGTTACAGAGCACAAGAAAAATCTGTTTTAATGATTTTATTTCTTATTTGCAATAATCATGTTGTGGGTTTTCAGGATATTATTCAAAGCTTGAGTCACAAAACTCACATTGAACAAATATTAAATGCCCAATCTGAGCAGCAGCTGAAATTTTTGTGAGGAAGAAAGTTGTATGGCGTAGGTTCTTCTGTCAAAAATCACAACATTGAACTATATATTCACTCCGTTATTATTACTGTAATGAAATACAAGCAATAATCCACTTGTAAAGTAAAGAATCTTATTTTGGCTAGAGTTTCTGGAGATTAAAGATTGAGGGATTGCATATTGTGATGGCCTTCTTCCTGGCACAATCCTGAGATGGCACATGGCATCTCAGGGTAAGGGACAAGGAATCTGTATGCTTGTGCTATGTATATGTCAGCATGACCTTTTGTTTCTTGTGTAAAGCCATTGGCATTCCATCATGGAGTCTCAAGCTTGAAATTGTTATCTAATTATCACTTCCAAAAGGTCTGCTTCTAAACACAATAGTTCAATTAAGTTCCCAGCATCTTACAACTTCACAAATAAAGATGAATTTCAACATATGGGGGCTCAGGAGACACTCAAGTCCAAGCTATTGCAGATAACATATTTATGGTAAGTACTGGTCCTTGAATCTTTTTAACATTTGGGTGAAAAAAATCTGTTATCTATTGTTTTAACTAACAGAAAGCATTCCTAGCCAGTTGCTTAGGGCGGAAGCATGAATCCTCAAATTAGGGGAATTATTTATCATTTTATCCTGAAGATATACATATGTATACATGTACATGTATATTTGAATAAGCTTCTCTGCAGGCAACAGAACAAAAGAAAATAAATGCACTTGCTTGCCTTTTGATACAAAATAAAAATTTCTTCATAAGACTCTTTAGGATTTTGCAAACTTGATATCCAGAAGCTGGGCCATCCGATTTTCTTTAATGATTATTAACTATAGGAATCGCCCCTAGACTATTGAAATTAATGTGTAACTAATATTTTTGTAGCCTTCTCAAAGGCAAGGTGTTAGTGAAATATACCTGGTAATAATATTATATGTTCTAATTAGAGTAAAGTTAATATACTATTTTTCTATATAGGGTTGTTATCCGTTGGAGCTCCAAAAATACTGTAGTTACCAAAAACGATAATTTGTTCTGGAGTAGCTCAAATGTGTGAAGCTTAGTCTTTAATGCCTTGTAGCCAATGAGGCTGGGTCGGGTTGCTGCCATTGATTAAATGTAGGAGCAGAGCTGGAGCATTTAATCAATCATAAAAGCCACTTTAATGCATTGCATCACTCCAAAGCTGAGGCGATTAGTGCAGTTGCGCTGTGGGCCAGAATACAAAATGTGGAACAAAAAAATGAAGAAAGAAAAAGAATAAATTTTTCAACTCGTCACATTTCAAAACATGCAAACGTATTGCCTTGTACACATCACGTATGTTAGCTATGTCGATACACCTAAGTAACTATCATTGGGAATATGTATTTATATTCTTTTATATGACTAAGTTAACACACATAAGTGTATTTTTTTTTGTTGTTGTTGTTGAGACAGGGTCTCACTTTGTAGTCCAGGTTGGTCCTAAACTCACTCTGTAGCCAAACCTAGCTATTAGCCTCGAACTCATGGCAATCCTTCTGCCCTAGCCTTCACAAGTGTAATTGTTAGGAATGTTGGAAATAGAAAATAAAGATGAAATTTTTAAAAATTATGAACAATTTAACTGTCTGTACTACTGAAAGTTGCCTAATTCTCCAAATTGAGACTTTTTAACATTCATACTATATGTCCACAAAGAAGAGAAACTACTGTCACAAAAAAAGAAGCAGAAGAGGGAGGGGAAAAGAAGAGGATGTGGGAGTAGAACTGAAAAATGAAGCAACTGATATATCAGGTTTGATATAATAACGACATAGAATGATGTGAGACCAAAACATCGATGATGATATGGAACTATACAACAGAACAGATAGGTGGATAATCCACTCTGAAATATAAATGAGAGTTGTTTTTAGTCCTTTTGAAGAAGAATTATAGCAAATGCCAGACATATATGGCATTTGTAAACCATAATTTATTTTATCATATACAAGCTATGTATTTAAGTGATTTTTAGTTCATAGTTGATTTGTCTGTTGATATCATAGTGTTCATGCAATTTATATGTTTTACTTCATTCCTTTGTGATTGTATTAATTGGCTTTCTTAGTACTGGCAAAAATACCTATAACTCACAACTTAAAGGAAGAAAATTTCAGTGTGGCTCATGGATTCAAAAGGTTCAGTTCATAGTAGGCTGCTCTAAATAGAAACATCCTGCTGAAAGGCTTGGTAGAGGAATGCTACTAACCTCATAGTGGCAATGAAGTGGAGTAGGTTGGAAAGAGCACCAGAGAGGAAAAAGCAAGGTCCAGATACAGTTTCCAAGGTCATGTCACACCCGTGACACCTCAATGTCCCCAGAAAAGTCCTTTACCAATCTTCTAGGTGTGTCTTAACCCAGTCGAGTTGACAGTAATGATTAACAGTGACAACGATCTTTGTAAAGTCTTAACATAAAGGAAAGACTAAAAGGGTTACTGGGTAGAATTTCCTTAGTTCCAAACTGTCATTTGAAGATGAATCTATATGTCCCATAATTGGTGGAAAGGGGTTGATTACCCCTGAAATTGGCCCATCTTGTGTCACTCTGCATCATTTAATTCCAAAATATTTACTCATCTGTAGAAGTGAAGAGATCCTGAGTTCTCAGTGGTCGCAGGCAGGCTTCTCCTTACCTCTGTGTGGATTAACACACTGTGTCTTGCTCACCTTTGATCCACAATGTGTGGTGATATCTTATGATTTTTACTGATTAACCACACTCCTTTTCTCATTATATTTGTGGGTATTAGATATGATTACACAGTAATAGTCATACAATAAACACCATGTGAATATTTTGTAAAAAATCAATTAGTAAAGTTTGAGGTTTTGAACCTGTGCTGTGAGTGATAAATGCTAATTGCCTTCCATAAATTGACAGTATCATACAGAAGGCACTTTTCACACATATAACATTGATGAAAATATTTTTGATAAAATCATACACATATGAATGCAAGATAAAATTGCTGAAAGAGAAAAATTTGAATGGGAATATGACTATTGAGACTTAAAATAGTCAAGAAAAACTTCAAACAGTAGTGGAATTAAATTCAAGCTATCACAATGAATTGGATTAGTAGAAATACACAGCAGAGAGAGAGAGAGAGAGAGAGAGAGAGAGAGAGAGAGAGAGAGAGAATCTATCATGGCTTCATGAATTACAGAAGTTCCAAGATGATTCCTGAGAAAAAAAGGGAGGGATAGATATTTTCTAGATGATCAGCACCATTGGAGAAGACATTCTATAATTGGGAGGCCACACATTTTAAAACATTTCCAAAGAAAATTTTTATGATGTCATGGTGTCTCTGAATCCATTTCTACTGATGATAAGGAATAGTCACACTGAGGGAAACCCTTAGAGAATGGGGCTAGGGAGTGCATTAGTTTTTGGACAAATTAAGGAGTGATTCTGGATATATGGAGGCCATTTTCGTACATAGAGTATTTTGTGATAGCTGAAATTGAAGATGTATTTTGGGAGGACACAGCACATGGAAGACAGACCTCCTGTGCTCAAAGTCCAGCGTACTCACAGGTACATGATGGAGAGAACAAGCTTTGCTCAATGAATCTCAGAAGGTTCTGGCTGTCCTTGTGCATGGCTGAGATGGATGTTTGTCTCTCTTTTTTTATCTTCTGTTTCTTCCTTTAACAATTACAGAATGCCTCTAAATTCTAGTGGGATGTAGAGATATCTGGAAAAAGAGGACTGAGACTTTCAGACTTTCTTGGATCCAACCACTTATCTAGGTTTTTGCCAGTGGAATTAAAAAAAAAAAAAAAAACAACTCATGTATTGAAGTTGTAAATCAAGTTCTTAAAAGACTATGGACATGACTGTTCCATCCTCTAAACCCCTTTTCTTATGAGCTTGACTGGGGATGTAGTGATGATATCAAGACATAAGATGGGGCAACGCCCTTGAAGGGGCAGAGTCACCAGATGAAACAAACCTTCCTGTCTATTATGTCACCAGCTGTGGACTGACTAGCTCCTGTCAATGAAGGGGAGACATGCGCTCCTATTTGACTTCAGCAGCTATCTTTTGAAGTTCTTCATCCTGTGACTTTTGACAAGAAGTGTGTATATTGATGAGTCTCTGCTAAAGATTTCTTGACTGTTTAAGCAAACTAGGGACAGGTGTCTGTCTCAGTTTATGTGCCCAGCGTGTGCTTTTGTCACATTTTCTTTGTGAATAATTCGGTCTTCTTGGCCTCAAACACGATTTACTTTGCAAGAATGTTGGCAGTTGCTTCATGCATCTATCTATATTTTTACTTCATTTATTCATGTTGATAGTGGAGCAAGTTGCTGTGACTTTGTGTTTCCGAGTGACTTGTGTCACTGGAGGACCAAATCTACTTATTTTATAATCCTTATTTTGCCAGGTCTTTTGAAATATTTTTAAAAACATCAGAGCATATAAGTGCTTTGCAAGGGTTATCTTGTCCCTGCTTTGAACTTTCAAAAGTCTAGGAGAAAAGAAAGTAATCATCTGCAAACAGCCACTGTGTGGGGTCATTCATGTCAATCAAGTCATCACAAAAAGTGATGCAGTGACTTGTTCTCTGCTGGGTTTCGTGATTTCATTTCCCTGACTTCATTAGCACCCAATAATTAATGACTCTGACATATGAAAAGATGTGGGTGTGAAAGTCAGAGAGTACAGGGTGGGTGACATTCTCAAGGAAACAAGGCTTTTCAAAACTCGTTGGGTGGTAGCACTTTTTCAACAAACCCATCAATTCCATAATCATTTCTGACTCAGAGGAAGAATTAGCAATTTTGCAGCAGGCAAGTGGGAGATAAAAACCCTAATTTTGAAGAAGAGAGGTCTGATTTCATTCAAGCTATAAAATAGCAGCCTTTGAGCTATTGGGGAGAGAGAAACATCCAGGAAATGCAGTTCCTCAGTTGTCAAACTCTACCGGAAGCAAGAGCAATGGCTGCCCAAATAGTGTAACATAAACAAAATACAGACTCTCAGGAAAACATTTTCTTCTGTTTTTATTTAAATAGAAACTCACTTTTACTTTTTATTTCGTCTTCTTTTTCCTTTCTATCAGTCTTCCTTTCACAGAAGAAATGGTACTTACAAGCTTCATGGAACCAGCCCCTTGAGAAATCAAAGTTCAGACCTGAGAGTCTTGTAGGATGGAGGAGACAGGCAAACGTACTTAAGGGACCACCTCTCCAATTCTTCCTGCCTCAGAGGCGGGCCGGCCGGCTCAGTTTTCAGGCACAGTGAGGTGCCCAAAAAATATTCAGTGACATGCGAGTATATCAAGCAGATTTCCTAATTTATGTCTGAGGGATTTGCAAACGTCATCGTAATGTATTCTGAAAGTTTTGCATCTTTTCAACAAGATATATTGGATCTGAGGCCCTGTGCTGTGATTGATCCCAGTGCTAGGGTAATACATTAGAATGTCACACAGTATGTGACAGGCTTTTATTATGGATTTTAAAAAGCGAGCATCCTGGATGAAAATCCTTAAAGGTCATTCCTGAAAAAAGAAAAAAATTTAGACTTTGAAGTTGGGTGTGAGATGTTTTTGCTCACAATATGAATGATACCAAATACTTAATGTTAGCTCAAGTTGTCTTAATCTAGGTATGGGGTATTCGTCTGGGGAAAAAAAAATGCCTTCATCCAACGTCATGAGATTCTACTCCCAGCGATAGAAATTGATTTTCTTATTCCTGTTCTATAGCTTTTGGGTGCTTGTAAAGGAGTCCCAGCCCACTTGAAATAAAAATAACTGGGACTATGAGGACCCCAGAGGAGTGTTGATATGCCATCATGTTACCAATGACATTCTCTGGGACTACTGTAAAATCAGGACAACATACAGTCTGTCTGTCTTTGTACCTAAATTTCTTACTCTCCCAGGTCTCTACCTGATAGTCCACTCAGTGATTTCTGTAAAGGATACTGGTGAAACATGACTTGTGATGAACAAGGATTTAATCAATGTCTCAGGATTAAAAGCCCAAATCTCAAAGGAATAAAACTGTAATGATTGAATGAAAGCCTATTTGTTTAACGTTTGGGGAGAGAAACTAGGACATAGGCCCCATAAATCAAATTGTTGACAAGCTCACGTTCAGCTTGGCTGACCCATTTTCTCCCACAGGGAAAGAAAACAAAACACCATTAGCAAATCAAGGATGCCAGCTACCTTCAAGGACGTCATGTGTATTAGAGTGAATGACCATAGGTTGGTTACACTGGGCTCAGACTGCCTGAGTCACCTTAGAAATGGTGTTTTCCTTGGGTCAAAGAGGAAATGAAGGTAGATAATTTCATTTAGCAACTGACTCTGTGTCTTTCTGTCTGGGTCCTGCGGCACTCAGGGAAATTGTTGGAAGAGTAAGAGTGACTCACTTGTAGAAGTGCCACAAAATTTTCTTAGTGTGTACTAGGCCAAGTGTGAGGAAAAAGGTGTCATATTTAAAGCCAGTTAGAGTTTCCCCACTTTGTCTTTCAATGTAACACAAGTCAGTTCTCTGAAAACTTTGAAAGAGTGAATTCCAACTTTGCTCACCACAGTTTTGTGGAATTGCTGTAGAGTGTTATTCTTCACAGCAGATGATATATCAGGTATGTGGCAAAATTACCCTACTTTATTTGGACATCAGTCATATTTTAGAAGGGTGAAGTGAAATGATTTGGAGCAAATAAGGTAATTTTTTTTCCTATCTGGTGCAAACTTTTTTAAAAAAATTGTTTTCTGGAAAATATACTTAATTTAAAGTTATGGAATACCACAAGGAAAATTTTGAAATTGTGCATGTATAATTGTAGGAACTGGAACGAAGCTAGCATGGGTGTCATTCTTGTTGGTCTGCAGAGGCAGAATCCCAGAGCTTAGAAAAACTTATCAGTTTTAAAAGATGAAGGAGACCAGCCACATCCTTTGTGAAATCTGAAGAGATAAAGCCCTCATGGGAGGAAAAGAATTTGTGAGTTATAGGACGCTAACACTTAAGTGTCCAAATGAAGATTTGTTTGTTTGTTTGTTTTTATGTATTTATTTTGAGACAGGGTTTCACCCTGTAGTCAGGCTGGTCTTGAACTCATGGTGTGTCCTAGGCTGGCCTCTAACTCGTAATAATCCTCTGGCCTCAGTTTCCCAAATGCTGGGATTACTATACCACCATGTCTGGACTATGTAGTGATGGGGAAATGAACTCAGGGCCTTGTGCTTGCTAGGCAAGTGCTCCAACAATTGTGCTATTTATCCAGACCCCAGTGGAGTTGTTTTATAAATGTACATCATACTAGAACACATTTGTGAGATGTTGTGTGTTATTTCAATGCCTGTATACAATATGGTATGATGAAAAAGGGGCAATTATCATATCCATCACTTCAATATTACATCTTTGCATTGAGAACATTTAAAAATCCCCCCTTTTAGTCTATTTTTAAAGATACCAAAAATTTTTTATTCCAGCTATCCTACTGTGCTTTAGAATTTCTTTTTCTTACCTAACTACAATCTTGTTCTCATTGATAAATTTCTCCTTCCATTAACTTCCATGTCGTTCCTTGCCACTGATACCTACAGTTTTATTCTTTATTTTTATGAGATCAGAAGATTTAGTTTTTCCAAATGATGGAGATCATGTCCTATTTGTCTTTCCACGGGTGGCTAACAATATAATGTCTTCCAGTTTCACCTGGGTGGTTGAAAGGATTTCACTTTGTAGAGCTTTGTAATACTCCATTATGTGCATGCCACATTTTCTCAATTCATTCATTCACTTTTTGGTAGATACCTTCATTACTTCCACATCTTGGGTAATATGAATAGTGTCTCTTTAAACAAGAAGAGATGATATTTATTCTATGCACTGATTTCCTTTTATTAATCATCAGGAAAATAAAATCTGAACCACAGTGATGTAATATCTCAGTCCAGTTAGAATGGCTATCATTACAGCCAAAAAAGGCAATGCTAGTGAGAATGTGAAGAAAGGGAATGCATAATTGATGGAAGCTCTTATGATAAGCAGGATTTAAGATCCTTAAAAAATTAAAAATAGTATTATCATTTGATCACACAATTTCACTGATATGTGTGCAAAAGAAAGAAAATTACTCTGTCAAAAAGTAAAATTGAATTTTAATTATAGAGTAATGGCATGACATAAAACACATTAAAATGCCTTGTAGTGGCACAGTTGGTAAAGAACTGGATTGAATAAATGGTATCTGAGATAGCTGAAGCAATCTGAGCCCTCCAAATCATCTAGCAGCAGACATGATCCTTCTCTCTTGTCAGGTAAGACTGATCTTATAATGCTCAAAGATACTGAATGACTTTTAAGAGCAGGGTGCTAGGTCTCCTCCATCCCCACATTGCTACTCAACTTGGAATCTTCAGCTAAATTCTAATGAGCTCTTATAGAACAATTATAGATCTAATATAGATACTGGCTTTTGCTTTTCAGTATTTTATGCTAAGAAAAGATATCTTCAGAGTTTCTAAGTATGAAAATTGTCTCTAGGGTTTCTGTATTTTACAAGGGAAAACATATTTTGCATCAGGTTGAATTTGTAAATTTTGGTACACTTATAAGATTGTGGATATAATAGGTTAGATCAAACTAGCCCAAGTAAACTAGAATAGACCTAATAATTTTCCCAGATTAAAAAAAAAATTCAATGGTTTCATACATGACAGGCTTATCCCTCCAAAACACCCAGGACTTCCTCAAAGGAGTTTTAGTCAATTTTGACTCTGGAAACACACACAGACACACACACTCAGGGGCACGCATACACACACATTGGCAGAAGCACTCAGAGGCTTTAACAAATATTTTCAGCAAAGCATGATGGTGCATGCCTGAATCCCAGCACTCTGTGCAGCTGAGGTAGAAAAGTTGCAAATTATAAGTTTAAGTCCAGCCTCAGCTGTTTAGCAACTTATTGAGACCCTACTCAAGAAAAAAGTAAAGGAAAAAAGGAAGGAAGGAAGAGGGAGGGAGGAAGGAAGAAGGAAGGAAGGACAGAAAGAAAGAAAAAATAAAAAAGAAAGAGAAGAATAAAATGTAGGATATAATTTAGCATGAAAATTCTGGGTTCAATCCTCAGTACTATAAAAAGGAAAAAGGTTCTCTAAATGGCTATCATCTTTAGGCTAGGATATAGGAAGGAAGTATGAAGGGCTTTCTGATCACAATGAGAATTTTGGTTTCTCTAAGTAAGTACAAAAAAGTATTAGCTATCAAAATTAAAGTCAAGGTGGGCATACTGCTAACTACCATCAAGGCAGCAGAGCATGTAACTGTTGAGTAGAACAATTTGACCTCCATGAAGTTTTGACAGTGGCTGCTTGATTATGGATTTCTTAAAATTGAAAAGAGTGGATATTTCACTGGAATCTTATTTGATTTGCATACTTTAAAGTAACTGAGGGCTTAAATAAAAGAAACTTGATTTGAATTGACAGCACACATGGTTGAAGTTCCTTGATCAACTTGAAGCCTGATCTTTCACCGTTTGAAAAGAGAGGAAGTCATGTATACTTAAGAAGGATGTTGTCATAGTCTGTTTTGCACTGTGGTATCAGAGAGGATGCAATTTGCAATAAATAGAGATTTATCGACTTACAGTTAAGAATTGTTGCGTTTGATATCAAGGCCTTTGCATTTGGCAGGAGCCCTCTTGCTGCTTCTTCCCATGGTGAAAGCCAAGAGAGCAAGGAGGCAGTCGTGTTTTGCAGGCAAGTTTTTGTAATGTCACCAACGTCCAAGGATGAAACCTTTGTGGGCTTATCACCTTTCAGAGTTCCATCTCTTAATACTGTTACAATGACAATACCCCCTGCCCCCTTCTTTTGGTGGTACTCGGGAAGGAGCCCAAGGTCTACACACTATCCTCAGCTCACTTTGATTTTTGATTTGGAGACAGGGCCTTGTAGACCCACTAAGTTGTGCAGGCTGTACTTGAGCTTGTTATCTTTCAACGGAATTTTATTTCAGCAGGAGTTTTGGAAAAGATAAACACTGAAACTGTAGCAAGTTCTGTAATGAATTTCTAAGTACTTACTACAAATCTTTCTAGTCTTCTTCAGAGAGATTTGTAACAAATTCAAGGTTAATTAAGTCCTGATGGTTAGAAAATACTTAGGCTTCGGGAAGTTATTGAACATTACCCTTGCAAAAACACTGCTCTCTAGAAAATAAGAACAGTATTGTGGTCTGAAGGTCACAGATAAGACTTAGGAAAATCAAGTGTTAAAAAGAATTTAGACTTGGCAATATGTCATAGTGAATCCAGAGGGTACACAAATTCATTTTGTGGTCGAGTCTGAATAGATCAAAAAGATGTATATTCATCAATAGCCATAATTCCCATGCTAGTCTCTTGACTTAAAAAGTCATAAATATTAAGAACCTAGCAGACGTCCTTAGAATTAAAAGAAATATTGTGTCTTTAGAATAACTGAAGAAATTTTGTCCATCTTCACAGACTTGAAAGATTCAAAGGTGATTGTTTCTATTGTATTCCACTTAAGTCTTCCATAACACTGAGTGATCTCGGGTGAGAACAATGGATTATTATTGAAAGTGTTATTAAATAATGGCTCCAATTGTAATAACTGCTGCAAATGTATTATCATGATTATGATTTTTACTCTTATTCTTTAGCTATTTAAATCATTTGCCATTCCTATTCCACTCTATTCAAATAGAAAATTCAGAAATTGTTGTGATTCACTTGTCCTAGAAGGGAGGAATGAACAAAAAGGCACAGACAAAAGACACACACACACATAGGGGAAGGGGAAGATGATAGCAGGGAGAGACTGCGCTCTTTATTTTTATAGGTCCCTGTCCCAACCCCCTCTTACTAGCTGACCTTTACCCTATTTCTGTTTTACATGTCTTATCAGACCACATAACTTTATTATCTAGTCAGGGAGTCTCAAGATCTGCTTGCAATTGTTTGCCACGTTCCAGAGAGGCCCTCCTCTGCAAGAGACCTCCAGTCCCTCCTGTTTGCAGGCAGGGGCTCATCTTGGGTGGCAAGACAAAGGCTATCTGATGACCCCCAGCCCCTCCTGTTTTCAGGCAAGGGCTCATCATCTTAAACAGCAAGACAAGGACTGTCTGTCTCATTTGTAAGAACAGAGTCCAACTGTGGACTTGTTTAAATCCTTGTATTTAAGCTTTAGTGGTCTGTGTCTTTAATTCTTGGTTCCCTTCAAGAAAATAGTTTTTTGTTTTTGTTTTTTCTTTGAGGGATATCTGTGTAGTAAGAAAATCTTGATATCTTGATCTGGGATATATATATATTATTTGAGACAGGATCTCAATCTACAATGTGATCATTATGTAGCCCAGGGCAGACTTGAATTTTTGGCATTCCTCTTGCCTCAGCCTTCCAAAAGTTACAGGCATGTGACACCACCACTTGACTATATGGGCTACACCTGTATCATCGGTTAAGAGTCTGAAATTTTTCTCAGAATGTTTTTCTCAAAATTAATGAGACAATATGCTGGTGTGTCCAATTGATGGTACTATGTTGATAAGACCAGATAAGTAGGTAGTAGATGCGCCTAAATAATTCAGTAAGACACAGGTATACCTGCTACATAAGTGAAGATGCTGGTTGATGTATTTTGAGTACAGGAGAATATATCTTTCCAAGAGAGATGCAAATTGCATTGCTACATTATATTCTTTCTCATTAAGATAGACACTGTGACTGTTGAATGAATTATGTCAATTTGAGGGAATTAGGAACCACACCTCCAATAGAATTAGGATTTGTGAACCACGCCTAGATTGGGGATCAAGAAGCAGTCTGTATTAGAGTGTGAGTGATTTGTGGGCTGGCCAATGAGAGAAGAGCATCCACCCAGATGTGGGAGGGCCAACTTCAGGCCAACTCCAAGGGTATAAAAGGAAGAGGGAAGTTTGTTACAGCTTTTTCCTCTGGGAAAGCTCTTGCCTTCGCAGTTGTCTATGGATGCCAACTTGCTACACATTGCAGATCGTCAGCACAGATTTGCTCCAGTGTCAACTTGGGCCTGTCTGCCTGTTGTTGCTTGTCAGTCTTTGATCTCAGGCTTCGGTCTTTATGCAAGATCTAAGGCAGACTCTCACCTCACTGGCTGTCCTGCAGTCCTGGACTGGAGATCTACCTCACAGATGAGCAGCCATCTTGGATTATCTCTATCCTTGGATTTGTAAGCCTTCCTAATAGATTCTTTTGTGATAAAATCTGTAAATTCTGTATTTTGAAAGAACCCAAACTATTGCAGACACAAATATTCAATACACCCATGTGGAGGCAAAATATGTCATATTTAAGCATACTATTTTATTTGTCTCTTAAGCAAGTGAACATGCTATAGGTGGGCCAACTTGTATACTATCAGTGCTGCTACTTTTATTTTATGACCCTGAGAATTCAGTGCTACCACGTCATCTAAGACACCTCAGAATGCTCTATGACCCTTATCAAAACTTCAATGGGACATTTTATTTGGATCCCCTAGAATTTCGGAGTAAAGCTGAATTCTGTTCAGAAACAATTTAGTTTTGAGGAGTGACTTGAGTAATGGGTACTTCTAAAGTATAAATCACAGACCACCAACTATTTAACCTGAGTTACTTAAATTGCAGTGGTTACAGTGTAGAAGTCAGAGTACAGACTTGTCAATAAATTGAATTATAACTTAGTATAGAAAATTCCTGAAATATATGACTGATAGAACTGGCATCTACAGCAAGGATGGCCTAAGACATAAGCCTCTCAATTCCTTTGGCTTTGTCTTTCTCTTGGATAGAAAACAGGGTAAGAAATCAGTTCTCCATAAGCTACATGGAACAAAGAGTATGCTTGAAATTGATTTTTGAAAATAGGAGTGTGCTTTTCTTTTCCTTATGCATTTAAATGTATGAAGAACTCAATTTAAAACGATTTAAAGGAATTTCCCAAACTAATGGTGTGACATAATGACACAGCTGACACTGAAGTTCCAGCAGCTTAAATTCTCAACCAATGTACTTTCTTCTATACTTCTGCTTATCTTGGAATGTAAGTCTCATTTAAAAAAAACTGGCAGAGTATGCCTTTATATAGCATTCAAACATTTTGAGTCTCCACTCTCTTTAATTTCCAAGAAGTTCTTTCCAACCTTGGTATCACCTTCACACCCATTATCTCATTTTGTCAGTGCTTCATATGGCTCCTAAGGTAGCACCCTTCTCTCTCTGAGTTATTTTTCTCAGAATTTGCCAGCCTGATTTCCTTCTAGGACACTAGGAGTGTCGGTTTCTCTCTATTATTTAATTCATGTCATTAAGTTCTAGAGATGAGAGGGTTGGGAAACTAAAGGAAAATGTGAGGAACTGTTAAACACAGAAAACTTGAGGGAAAAAGCTGATCTTCTAGAAAATAATTGTCCTTGCAAGGCAAGAGTTTTTCAGACTGCCTGAAAACAACTCTACCTTTCCTTTTTGTTTACATTTGCCTTGCCTAACAGCCTCAGTCATCCTGAAGAATCCTCATGTAATTTGACTTTGTTTTCTTTTTACTAATCTCTTGTTCATGGGCTCCCGTTGTGTGTGTGTGTGTGTGTGTGTGTGTGTGTGTGTGTGTGTGTGTAGATGTATTTACTAATTATGCCTCCATCAGCTTGGAAAAAAACAATATTATTTCCTATTATTCTGAATGCAATATTTGTACTTAGAGTGACCAGCTTTAGTCAGCTGTTCCCCCATAGTGACATTGGGCTTGGTATCGCTTTTGCTAAGTTGAAGTTGCAGTTCATTCTTCCCATCTTTCTTCCTTTCCCATTGAGTTGTTTCAACTTCCTGCTGCCTAATATTATCACCCACGGTCTTCCTTTGACCTAAGGGATGTCCTATTTTTTACAGCTTGTGTTAAATTCTTTCTATCCTGACCTCTCTTTCAGTTTGAGAAATATGCTGGGGCACTAGCTTACGATCCTCGATGTGGTCTGATCTGCCATCCACACCTGTGCAATCCTGTAGTGCAAAGAAGCAATCAGCAATCTTGCTTTATACCTGGTAGAGACACATTCTTCTTAAGAAGACATGTAGTTCTTCCTCATCTTGTCTGAACTCTATCAAGGAGAATTCCCTGCCTCCCCCACCCCATGGCTTTCAGAGAGTTAGTTTGACATTTTGACAGCTATTATGTTGGTAGTGTGTTTCTTTTATTTCCTTCTTTGACTTAGGTAGAAGTCCGTAGAGCATCGGGGACTCCTGAATCAGTGGCCTGGATCTTTAGTTTTTGCTAACTTTGACAACGGTCTCATATTTTTCTCCTCTTCATTCGGCCTGGAGATAACCTTCTCCTTTTGCTAGCAGACGGGGGACCCTTGTGTTCTGCAGGCTGACAGGGTGAGAAGCATAAGTGAATGCAGTTTGCACTGATGGGGATGTTGTCAGCTGCATCCAGCCCCACCAGAGAGCTCAGAGACGGCTGGGGCTGTGGACCCCTCCAGCTGCTGCTGGCCAGTCCCGTGGCTGTACCTGGGCGGCCCCAGGCCTGAGGCAGAGCTACCGGAGTG
This sequence comes from Ctenodactylus gundi, assembly GCA_004027205.1. NCBI lineage: Eukaryota > Metazoa > Chordata > Mammalia > Rodentia > Ctenodactylidae > Ctenodactylus > Ctenodactylus gundi. The sequence goes on from PVKB01002245.1 coordinate 197,471, forward strand.
TAGCTTCTGTGAAGATCTCAACATAATTCCAGTAAATAGCCCTAATACCATTCAGCAGAGGGTATTATATAACTTGGAAATGCTCTGAGAGGACATTGATAACATGCAAAGCCAGTTATTAATTATGGTACTAGATAATTTTGGAAGACTCCTTTATGATGCTTGAAAGGCAGGGAATAAGTGAGTCTCTATTTCCCCTACTTATTAATATTTACTTGTCATCTCCATTTCTCTATCCAAAAAGAAGTTATCAGACTAAATGATAATTTATTTTGTCACATTGAAATTTAAAGACAAAGAGTTAAAGACAAAAGGTAACAGATATTTGCACAACTCTGTTTATAGCAGCACAACTCCTAAGAGCCAAATTTTAGGTGCAGTCAATATGTCCATTAGCAGATGAATGGATAAAGAAAATGTGGTATATGTAAATATTGGAGTACTACTCCATCATAAAAAAAGATGAGTATGAGTCATTTCTAAAAAAAAATGGATGGAAATTGAGGTCATTATGCTTAGCAAAATGAATCAGAAACATGGGCTGGAGGAATGGCTCAGCAGTTAAAGCACTTGCCTAGCAAGGGTTAAGACAAGTGCTAAGTACCCTAAGTACTCGAGTTGGATTCCCCAGCACCACATAAGATGTGTGTGGTGGAGCATGCCTGTAATCCCTGCACTAGGGAGGCTGAGACAGGAAGATTGCCGTGAGTCCAAGGCCAGCCTGGGCTTCAAAGTGAGTTCAGAACCAGCCTGAGCTACAGAGTGAGACTCTGTCTCAAAAATATAAATATTCAGAAATAGGAGATTAAATGTTGCATGGCTTCTGTAATATGAGAATACAAAGAATGAATAAATGAGACAAATAAAAGAGCAATATTAATTAGGAAACTTGGAGGTAGAATTTGCAAAGAGGGAAAGAGGATATGGGGTAGGAGCGAGAGGATAGGAAAAGAAACAAAAAATGTGGAATATGTGACATTAATATGCACCGATTCTTCAAGTTGAGCATAATTATTATCTATCACAAGTATATAGGAAGAAAAGAATAATTTTGGGAAAAACAGAACTTCTAAGAATGAAAAATAACTTGAAGAAAATGTAGGGACAAAACTTAGCTATGCCTCTTATTTTTCACAAATTTGGAAAAAGTGTCCCATACACTCGGAGTTTTTATTCTCATTATATGCAAATGAGGATACTCATTTTCCTGTCTCATATTATAAGAACTAAATGTAATAATATATACTATACATAAAAGTACAAAAATTGGTGAACATCAGGCTTCTAGTGAGTGCTAGGTCTCTCTCCTTTTCTCATTTCTTTGTTCATTTGCCTTACGATTTAGAAAGTCCACTCAACTTCTGTCTAACAAAGTCTCCTTACCTTTAAATGGATAATTTAAGTCAAATGTAGGAGCTTAAACCTCTTTTTCCCTGCTCCTCTTTAGTAATTGCAAGAGTAATAATTCATCTGACCTCAGATGAATTTACCCTGATTCTTTTAAGTAAAAATATTTTTTCATTACCTTTCAAGACTACAACTTGCAAGACTACAGAAATGGCGACTCACTCTCTGTCTGTCAACCTATCTGTCTGTCTATCTATCTGTCTGTCTATCTGTCCATCCACTCATCCATCTACATACCTGTTCCCTGTGGTTACAAAGACAGGAGGCATTATAGTTTCAGAGATCAGTCTGTACTATAAAACAATAGTTGTATAAACAATTTGGTACTGGCACAAAAATAGACAGATAGACCAGTGGAACAGAATTGAAGATGCAGAGACAAACCCAAATACCCTCAATCACTTAATCTTCGACGACAGGGACAAATGCATACAATGGAAAAAGGACAGCCTGTTCAACAAATGGTGCTGGGAAAACTGGACATCCACATGCAGAAAAACAAATCTAGTCACACACCTATCACCATGCACCAAAATCAAATAAAAGTGGATCAAAGACCTGGACATTAAAAGCAAAACACTAAACCTCCTAGAAGACAAACTAGGCAAATATCTAAAAGACATTGGGGTAGGCAAAGACTTCCTTGACAAGACACTATGAGCAAAAGAAATTATCCCCATTATTAACAAATGGGATCTTGCCAAATTAAAAAGCTTCTGCACAGCAAAGGAAACTATCAACATTGTAAAAAGAGAACCAACAGACTGGGAAAAAATATTCACCACCAACAACTCAGATAGGAAGCTCATAACTAGAATATACAGGGAGCTGAAGAAAAATAAGTCAACCAAAACAAAGGAGACTATTGAAAAGTGGGCAAATGAAATGAAGAGGCAGTTCACTCACGAAGAAGTACAAAGGGCCAATAGATACATGAAAAGATGCTCAACATCTCTAGCCATAAGAGAGATGCAAATCAAAACAACACTAAGACACCATCTCACTCCAGAGAGAATGGCCTATATCAACAAGTCAAATGGTAATCAGTGCTGCCTAGGCTGTGGGGAAAAAGGAACTCTCCTATATTGCTGGTGGGAATGTAAATTTGTACAACCACTCTGGAAAGCAGTATGGAGATCTCTCAAAAGACTAGAAATAAATATCCCCTTCTATCCAGTGACACCTCTCCTGAGAATATATCCAAAAGAGGCCAAAACAACACATAACAGAGACATATGTATACCTATATTCATAGCAGCACAACTAACAATAGCTAAAATATGGAAGTCACCAAAATACCCATCAACCGACCAATGGATACACCAACTGTGGTATTTATACATAACGAAATACTATGCCTCTATAAAGTCCAACAGTGTGGATGCTTTTTCGGGTAAATGGAAGAAACTTGAGAACATCATGCTTAGTGAAGTGAGTCAGAAGCAGAAGGTGAAACATCGAATGGTCTCTCGGATATGAGAGTCCCAGATCACAACTCCTATGGAACGTAAAATCAAAAACAAAGTGAAACAGGGGGTTATGGTGGGGAGGGAGGGAGAGGTGGACTAGGGGGAGTCTTTGTCACCTTGACAAGATATATATGTGCACAAAATCCTCAAGTTCATTGTAAACCTTAGTTTTTGCACTAATACATATCAATAATAATGGGGGAAAAAGATATAGTGGTTACATCGAGGCAGTGCAATATAGGAGAAATAACAAAGACATTTGTATAAATTAGTTCTGGTTTCAAGCTGCACAGAGGGCAAAGTCCCTGAAAGATGATGTGTTCATACAGAGAGACGGGTAGGCAGATAGATGTTATATTTCTTCTAATAAGTACATATCAGTCTAGTAAGTCTAGATGTGTATTTTTTATGTGTAGAGGTAAGATTAGACACAGGGAGTTATGAGCGTATAAAAAAGTTCTGATAGAAGTCATGACTGAGCAAAAAACAGGAATCACTAGACAGCACAAATGTCCCTTCAGGACAAATGAGGTGCTATGAAGATGATGGATCAGTCACTGAGTCCAAGAACAGAACTGACTGAGAGACTTAATTCCTACCTCTCTTTGGCAGGTATCATCTTCATTTCCTCTCTTTCTCCATATCTATTTCCATTTCACAAATATGTTCCAGGTATGTCTATACTTTTTTCCATTTTTCAAAGCCTCCTTCCATTCTATAAGAAGCTCCATCTCTCTATCACCAAGATTATCATACAGTGTCTTACCTAGTCATTACCCCTTATAATCTCTTATCTATGGAGGAATCAGAGTGAATCTTTAAAAATATAAATTAGATCATGTCACTACTCTGCTAATATACTGTATGGCTCCCTCTGAAATACAATATTTTAATTCAATACAAAAGACAGTACAATATGTTGAAGTGATATTATGGGTAATCAACATGGAGAAAGGTTTTGTTCCAACATAGGCTATGTCAAATATCTTTATCTGGTTTATGACTAAACCAAAATGGAGAAAATAATTTCTCAAGTGGTTCTGAACTTAGCTTTTCTCCTTCAAGTTCTTCCCACTCCATTCCAATGAAGCCCTTCACTGTGAAGAAAAACTAAAACAGTGGAGTTTTGCTTAAATTCTTAAAGGAAAGAATAAATAAATAATGAACTGTGTTGAAATCTTTAAGTATGTAATGTTTGTGTTCTCTGGATTATTGAAAGCTTCTTGATAATTTAACAGAAGATGAGAAAAAAATGTGAAAATAGGCATTTTGGTTTTCTGAGATTATAAAACACAGTTTAGATCTAAATAAACTCCATTAACATGTGAATAGCCAGCATTAGGACTGTGTGCATCTACCTTATCCCTAACATACTCCATGTTCTCCTTATTTAGATGGTATACAGAGAGTGTGGGATTTCCAACTACATTTCTACACAGGATTTAATGTAATTCCTGTATAAAGTAGCTTCTCTTCTACCCAGAAACTACACAGCAACACAATATTTTATGAATACTTGTAAAAACTAACAATGAGAATGAAAATACAAGCTTGAAGTTATCCTCTAAGAATTGCAGAATACAAATAAGCAACTTGGCTTACAGAGAAGACAATACTGGGAAGGATGTCCTTGCACAAGGAAAGAAGAAAGGATTTCTTAAAGAAAGGTGATCCTGAGAGTCACTGGCTGTACATTTCTGAAGGAGTTCAACATACCTGAACTGCTTGCATCTTTTAATGCCGTATAAGTGCAAAGTGAAATATTGATATGATGCAGAACTGTCACTGATGGAAACACTGCGGTTTTTTTTCTTTACCAAATACTTTTTTCACAGCTTGCTTTGTAAAGTGGACTAAATCATTTCAAGGCAGTAAATACATGCACTTAGAGCTTCTACTATGTTTCCTGTTCTTGGATAGACTATGCAATAAATAAAGGGGGAATAAACTGTGTTCTTGTCTTTTCAGAAGTTAGCTGTATTGTGGAGAAAAGCCTACAAACAAAGCATGGTACCGTATGGTACCCAATGCTAGAATTTTCAGAGCAGACTTCAAATGCTGTAGTGTGTTACACCTGTTAGGAGAAATCCTTGTCTGAAAAGCAGAAAAAGACTATTCCACTTATGGAAAAAACACACATGTAGAAAAGTTTGCACAATGTATTGAGATGTATCTGTTCACCTCTTTTCAAGTAGTGGCACTATGTGACCTCCTTGGCTGTGATTTCAACCGGATTACAGACTGCTTTCCAACATACTGTGCCATGTTGATGGGGTGGTAGGTGGTTGCAGTGAGCTGCTGAAGAGAATGAGGATGACTTTCCAGCTATTGTTTTTTGAGTGTCAATTGAAAATACATTTTAGCTTTTCCACAGAAAATTTACATATTCTATCTAACTCTGATGGGAATCTAGTGTACCATGTGAATAGGACTGAATTTGTTGATTTATCTTTTTCTCTTTACTTTTATTTGTCATTAAAAATAGAAAAGAAATGTGTACTGTATAGTATCGGAGGTCTATTCTTAACACTGTTTTAAAGTCATTTCTGCTTCAAACATTTTCAGATGTATTAATTTTTTCATGTATTTAAAAAATCTTGATGGATTTATGGTTATAAATATTCTAATTTTTCTGTTTTATTTAGGTATTAAATTTTGAAAATGGCAGAAGATTTCAAGTATGGTAGTAAGATAGTTGTCAAAAGTGAGCATAATGCTAAAACATTAACACTGAACTGAAAAGTTTTGTTTTAAGTGAGTGAAATAGAATCTATCTATCTATCTATCTATCTATCTATCTATCTGTCTATCTATCTATCTATCTATCTATCTATCTTTCACCTATTATCAGTCTTCCCACAGATATCTATGATGCTTAATGGCCTGTATAAGGAAACAAACATTTTAAATGAAAATGTAGCAGTATCTTATTAAACTAGTGGCTGTATTGGGCAGTTTCCCAGTGGAAAATTGGGAAAGTTGAAAGTGGAAACTTAAATTTAGGAGATTTTTATTTTTGTTCAGAGTTCCAGAGTGTCCCGCCCAGGCACAGTCAGCTGGCTTCAATGCAGAAGCAGAGAGGTAAAGGAAAATGAAGAGAAATGGCAGAGGGAGCTTCTTAACCTATGGAAACTAGAAACAGAGAGTGGAAAGAGAGAAAGAGTGAAAGAAGAGAGAGTGGAGAGAGAGAGAGAGAGAGAGAGAGAGAGAGAGAGAGAGAGAGAGAGAGAAGAACACACTTTGCCAAATCATTTTCAACATTTGCGTATGAATTCATTAGTGGACTAACCCACCACTGAGTATGGCCCTCTATGGTTCAATCACAGTACAAACGTCCCATAACACTAAACCATAACACTGTTCACCTTTCCCAATTTTCTGACTACTTTTTTCACTTTTCTTTTACTTCATGAGTTATGATCTCCCAGTAGACAAAGATAGAAACCTTGCAATTTGCTTTGGTCACTTACTTTCTTGCTTAAAGTCATTGCATTGTACTACCTGGTTTATAGGCAGGCTCCCTAGTACATACGTGCATGCCAGAGTAAGTTGTTTCAGTTTTCAATATCTCCTAAAATGATCATGAAAGCAGTGTTTTACTCACTGAATTAGATGAGACAATGCAATAAAATGCTTAGAAACAAGCTCAGAAAAATGCAAGCTATGACTATATAGTCACTATTTGCTTAATTGTTGACATTTGGAGTTGCTAGACTTCCTTTGTATGTGAGTGTAGACCTTCTGAGACCTGTTTGGGTGACTTCCTCATTTTCAAAACTTACCAGAATATAGGTAATAGTTTGAATATTATGCTTCCCAGAACATTTTATATATTATTGGTTTATTGTTTTATACCCCACCCACTAAATTGTTATAAATTCATTTAAAACAATGGTCTTAGCTGGGAGCAGAGTGAGGACTGGAGAAAATCCAGGCTGACCACCATTTTGGACAAATCTATCATCTTTTCTGTTCCATATAATCCTTACAATGTACCCACAAAGATTAATGAATGAAACACAACTTTAAGATGTGTTTATTTGTCACAATTATAAAGCATAAAAATATGTTAGCTCTCAATTAGAAAGACAATTGTTCTTTCAAATTTACTAAATGTACTGTATAGATAAATAGAAATGCCTTCCGGATAATTCATATTCCGATTGCCTTCCTTGAGAATTCATCTTTTAAATATTTTAATTAAATTTATTTTTAGCTGCTAAAACATTAAAGTAAATAAAATATATTTATGAATAAATGTATATTTCTATACATGTATACATTACATAATATTTAAATCAGGGTAAGCATAGCTATCTCCTCAAATGCCTATCATTTCTTTATAGTTAAATCGTTCAAAATTCTTCCTTCTTTTGTACATAGTATATTATTATTTATAGTTACTGTACTATGCAATAGAACTCCAGCACTTCTCCCCTGTTTAACTGTAACTTAGTGTTCATCGACCTCTTCCAATATCTCCCCTTCCAAGTTGACCTCTTATTCTGATGATGAAAATGGATATTTAGAGTAATTCCTCTCTTCAAAGCAGGGCAAGATGTGGTTCAAATTTGGCATAACTTCTGCCAAATCATTGGCTATAGCAGAAGGTAAAGATCAATGATGACTAAAGGATTTTTCTGACTCCCAATTTCACCACTCAATGGCCTTGGAGCTCCACAAGCAGGGCAGGTAGGTACAGGCCCAGGGAGACGGATCCCTGGGATCACAAGAGGAGGATGGAGAGCAGAGGACTCATTGACTCGGCTTCCAAGTTCAAGTCCTAGGGACAGTGTTGCATAAACACGGTCACTGCTGCAGGTGGAGCCATGTCTAAATGTGGCTCCCAGCAGGGAGTGGCCGCGGCTGTCCTCTGCATCCACTACTGTGGTCTCCACTCTCCCTGCCACGGACAGTTTCCCCCTTAATAAGTCTAGTATCGCTGCAGGGATGTGCAATTTCCATCTTTTATCTAAAGCTAGCACAGGAAGAGATTTATTCCTGTCCACGTAGCCAAGCTGCCCTGCAGACAGTGTCAATAGGAAAGGTCACCCACTGATTCTCTGCCAAGTGACTAGTTCTTTGAGCCATGTTCCTGGTTGGTGTATTGAAATGCATTCAGCACCTCCTCAGGGGCAGAGGCATTAAAGTTAAATGTTACAGATGTGAAGGGTGGCAGGGAGCATGTTGGCTTGCACAGGAGCTGGAGCAGAGGATGAAAATGTTGCCTTTGGTGACAGAATTTATTTTTTGAGCAAGATGACTTTTTAAGGCTAAAAAGAAAAGGAAATTAAAACTGAAATAACCTTGCCTCTGTAGTCTAACCCCATCCAATGTGTTTAATTTTCCTTTTCCTAACATATGTTCTTATCTCTGGTCCCTGGATGTGGAGTTTATATACATTTCCTTAGTATTTTGAATGAATTCCTCCCTGTCCTCCATTTTATTCATATGCTAAAGACCGGGCAGGTGTTTCTGACTTGATCTAGCAGAGTTTTGTTATTGTGTTGCTTTCAAAGTCAAGACTCCAGATTTGGTCTGATTTTTAAAATTTACCCTTTTTATTAAAAGTATTTTTAATGTTAAGATTTATGAAAAAGAAGACACATAAGTACCCAGGTCATGGGATTCATACCTTGTGATAAAGTGGGTCCTCAATTTGCAAATTGGGCTGATAATGTACAAGTGGCTGTTTGTGTCAGAGAATTGGCGTTTAATGGACTCTTCCTCTTCAAATAGTAAGAGGCTGGTAACATCTTTTCCAATTGCTGAAGTGATAAACAATTTCTTCATATGAGAAAGACACCACCTTGATGAGGCATAGATTTGAGCATATTTTTTTCCATAGTAGAAATGGTTTAAGCAAAAAAAGCAATCACTTCTCATCTGATTCTTTTGAATGAATATCTTAAACTCATAAAGCAAAGGTTGGAATTTTCAACACAGGTAAATGGAAACTAGCAACAAGTTTGAAGAGCAAGTGGTATGGACTTAGACATAATTATTCATGTTCCAAGAAGGACATCTGTTCACAGAATAGTGTATGAGCATGCTATAGTTTGGTATGAAAGGTTGCCAAGATCTATGTGTTCCAGACTTGATGCCTGGGGTAGTGCTATAGAGAGGTGGTAGAATCTTAAAAAGAGGTGGGACTTATTGAGAGATACTTTGACCATTTGAATAATACTCTCAAAGGAGATTGTGAAGCCCTTACATTTTTTTCCCCTATTTTTCTTCCTAACCATTAGATAAGAAGTCTGCTTCATTATGTACTCTTCACTATTGCCACCCACCAACCCTACCAGCAGTCCACCTAGTTTAGACTGGAACCTCCAAAGGCCTTTTCTCTTTACAAGTTCATTATTTCAGTTATTTTATTATAGTGATGAAAAGCTAATCCAGATGAACTAACTAAAAGAGACTAATAAAGGGCCTAAATCTTCAGGACCGAAGGTGTATTTAAAGTTTCAGAGTAACTACATATATCTAGGATTAGAAAAAGAGAGGTGTTTAGTAGGGTTAAGTTATATGAAGGACATTTATCCAGTTAGAGATCTCCACATTCTGTCTATTTATGTTATCACAGAAGAGCCCTAGAGAATACATGTGTAGTAGTCAGCTGTTCTGTTGTTGAGAAACAAAACAAAACACCTGACACCCCCAACTTGAACAAAGGTTTATTTGGCTATGACTTCAGAGAATTCAGTTAATGTCACCTGGCTCCAAAGTAGAGAAATGTCACAGCAGGAACACCTAATGGAATAAAGCTGCTCAGCACATGACAACAAGGAACAGCATGGAACAACACCAGGAAGGGGCCAGGCACCAGATACTGGAGACATTCCCATGAGTGTGTGTTGCTGATACCCAATGTGGTTCTCAAGCCAATCAAGTTGACAATCCAACTTAGTTGTCACATCACTGTAAAGCAGCATGTTCAATTCCACAGAAAAGACAAAGGTGCATTTTGATTTTAACTCAATCCAACTGAGGGCTTAAGAAGAAATTAGATATTCTTAGAACTTAATTAAATGTGTCACAACTTCATATAAGTTGTCCCTTAGTATCCACAAGGAATTGGTTTTAACAACCTCCCCCCATGAATACAAAAATCTATGCGTGCTCCAGTTCTTCATATAAAATGGCATGACATTTGCATAAACAGTGCTGTAACATATGCAATTCTATGTGTTCTAAGTAACCTGTAAATTACTTATAATAGTGAATGCAATATAAATGCTATGTATGCAGTTCTGATACTGTATGTTTAGGGAATAATAACAGGGAAAATATGTATGTGTTCAATACAGATTCATTTATTTTTCAAATGTTTTTGATTTGCAGTTGACTGAATTCACCAATGCAGAATCTGCAGATACTGCATGTGATTACCTAAGTTTTTCTTAAATGTTTTAAATTGCTTGATTTAAAATTTAATTAGATAACTTAATAACAAGTTCCAGTTTTGAAGATGAAATTTTATGGGCATTTAATTTACTGGCCACAGAGGAATTTTGACAAAAGGGTGTCTGTTGAGGAGAGGGGTTTTGCTTTGTTGAGATATGCATGAAGGATCCCCAGGATTGCAATGTCCAAAGAACTTGTATTCTAGGTCTTCTCCACCTTGACATTATGCCCCTGAGAATATGTTAGGTGAACTTTCTTCTTTGACAAATTTCTTAGTTATTCGTCATTGGGACACATTACCTGGAAGCCACAACTTAAGAGAGGAAAAGTTTATTTTAGCTCGTAGTTTCAAGAGGTCTCATCCCATTCGCAGGCAGCTGGCAACGGCAGGAAGAGTCTGGCAGAAGCCTATCAGGAAAGAAGCTATTCGTCCCATGGCAGCCAGGAAGGAGAGCAATCCAGAAAGAGAGGGCTCCCATGTGTCCTTCAAGGTCAAATCCTATTGATCCACCCATTCCAATCACACTCCGCCTCCTGAAAGCATATGAAAGGCATATGCAATCTGCAATATCCAAAAACAAGAGGCTTTTGGGGGATAGTCCAGATCTAAATCATAACAAGAAGCTACCAAAGTCATGCAAAGAAAAAAATTGAATTTAGTTGAGCAATTTGTACCAAGAATTAGCTTTTATCCTTCCCTAAATATTCTACAACTATTTGATTTTTTGATAAAGTGAAATGGTATTTTAACCTAGGTACATAAATGTATGGTTGAATTTGCTTACTTTCATAGGAATGGACTAATAATTGCAAGTTGGATAAATTAAGAATTGTGGAGTAAAGAATATATGAAAGTCATCCTGCCTTACAGATACATAATGAAGTTTATTACAAGACTAAAGGCCAAAATATATTCTTGCTGAATTGTGTGATGTTGATGTAAATCTTTGAGATTCTGAGTCTTTATCTCTTATCTATCAAACGGGATAACAGCTGATTTCCTGTGTGGAGTGAACAGCATTAAATTAGATGAGAAATATAATAGTACCTGTGCAGTGCATGTCAGCATGCTATCATCTTATTCTTTGATAGATAATTTATGAAAAGCAGAACTGGATGAGTAGTCATAACAACTGATGAAATTTTATTTCTCCTAAGTCCATAAGAACTTGAAGTGAATATAAGTAAATACTTACAACTGTTTCATTATAGGATGACTCTTTCAGAGTGGAGTGCCCAGAAGTAGCAATGCTTATTTCTCTTTGCTTTTCTAAATATAGGTGTTGTGAGAGAGCACCTTCCTCAAAGATCGTATCTATGCATTCTAGAGTCCCACAGAAATTAGAGAATTCTTAATGAGGAGAAACAATTTTTAAACATTCCTCAAATGAAGGTCAAATAAGAACAAAAGTAGCATTAAATTTTCTTGCAGAGTAAGTATATAGCTAAAACATAAGTCTGTGCCTTGCATTACTGTCACTCTTCGTGCCTTTCTGAAAATTTGTCCTTCTTGGTGATGTCTTAGTACAATTAGACTTGTATTCTTAAAAAACATGGGTCTATTCTGGCCCTTTCTGAGACGCGATCTTCTTTTCAGGAATAAAAACAGCAGTGTGATGAGTTACCGCCAAGTCCTTAGTTATTTGCCTGTTTGTGGTGTATGAAAATTAGCATTTAAACACTTCAGCTTGAAAAAAAAGAGGCTCTGTGGGGGGCACAATGCAACTTTCCACCTCCACACAAACCTGGTTCCCCTTTCACTTGCTCATGCAGTCTACTCTACTACAGAGCACTTTTTAAACTGACATACAAACATTGTATGTCAATACAAATGTATAGGCTATGATGTGGCATTTCCATACATCTATACATTGTGCAATGATAAAATCAAAGTAATTAGAGTGCATGTCACATTAAACATATATTGTTTTCTTCCAGATATTTTGAAGTCTAGAATTCATTATTATGAACTTGAGTCCCTTGCTGTGCAATAGAATGTCAGCACCTCATTTCTCACATATCTGTAACTTCTGACCTTTTGACAAACCTTTCCCATTCCTTCTCCAACTCCAGGTAACCACCATTCTGTTCTCTACTATGAAACTGGATCCACATAGAGTGAGGTCACAAGTTATTTTTCTTTCTATTTATGGATTAGTTCACTTAAAGTGAAATACAAAAACTTTGGCTGTAAGTTAAGCAACAAGTTCATGAATAAGAAGAACAGGTGAAAAAGGACTAAATTAGTTCAAAAGAAAGATAGTAATGTCTGAGAAAAAGGAGAGGTTGCTGGACACTAAGAGTGATGGGAAAAAAAACCCAAACTGTAGATGATGACACTAAACAAAGTAAGATTCTAACTTACTGTCAAGGCTAGCCCTAATGAAGAATAGGCCTTGAGGGAAAGACAGCAAGGATTGGAACTTCACGTGTTAATCTTCCAATAACTACCAGATATTGAAGTAACGCTATCTTACTGTGCTGTTGGAGATTCAGAGGTTAAGTGGGTAGAAAGCTCAGGAAATGTTTGGCAGGATACTATATTATGTAGACTATTTAGAGAAGATCCATCTGTCAGTGTAATATTTAAAATAGATGTGAGGAGAAGAGACAAGTTAATAAGGGTAAGTTTTAATCTGGGAAGTTTTTGGATATATTCTATATTTCGCACACTGCCTGAGATTGCACAGGCAGCTAATGTGACTACGGAAGGAAGAGGCTCAAGGACAGAGCAGTGAGGTCCTCCCACAGTTAGAGGTCGAAAATATTAGGAGAAATGAGCAGAAGAAACTGAGAAGATCCAGCCAGAGCAACATGAGGAAAAGTAAGAGAGGGTGATATTTTAGAAACTAAACTAAGAAAGCTTTACAAGAGTCAAAAACAAGCAGTGTGAGAAATGCTGCAGATACATGTAAGACGAGAACTGAGAACTGAGAATGAAATCTGGCAACATAAAAACTATTGTGATCTCTGTGGGATTTATTTCTCTGCAGTGGTATGGATAAAAATCTGATTTAGGCTCATTCAAAAGAAAAGAACAATAAAAACAGAGACTAGAGACAGCTATTTTCAAGATTCTTTTCATCAAAGAGGAAGAAAAAAGATGATCTAGAAAAAGTACATTGGGTTCTATAAAGTGAAGCTTAATTGAGAAAGGTAGATCCTTTGTGAGAATGACCTAGTGAAGAGATGCGCAGTGCTGGTGCAGGGCACAGGGCTGATTCCAGAAGCTGAGTGCCCAAGCATCTGAGCTGTCCTAGCAATAAATGATACAGATAACTATCTCATTGTTGCTTTAAGGATGGGTGTTTAGACATGAATGAAGATAGGCTTGTGGAGTAAGTGGTGTGTGTGTGTGTGTGTGTGTGTGTGTGTGTGTGTGTGTGTGTGTGTGTGAGTTCTTTCCTGATTGCATCACACCTTCCCCACTCTCAAGGGACGAGACCGAGGAGGATTTGGAAAGGAATGGTGATTTGGGCAATACAACAAGAAGAAAAAAGTGTTCAAAGATTGCTTAAAAAAGAAGAATCGGTTCTTAAATACTAGAGTCCTTCACTGATCATTAAGTTATCTCAGTATAACATGTAAGATATTACTGGCCCTGGAAAAACCTCCTCTTTTTGTTTATGTAAGCACCTTGGTAATTATTATTCTTTAATTTGTGATATTATGTTATGAGAATAACATTCTCTTATCTGCCTGTAGGCTAAGTTGTGGATAGCCTTGAAAATCTGGTGATTTGGTGATCTTTCAAAATTATGCTATTTAAATAGGAAGACAGGGAAGAACTTACTTTAATATACCATATAAATTGGTGCCCAGACAGCTGGATGGCTGTTTACTTTCTACTTGAGCTTTGACTTAAATGGCTCAGTGAGAGATGACTGAAGTAGTGTACATACACATGTGTGGTGGTCAGAGATCTGGGCCAGGAAGAATTTGGGATTTGGCCTGGACTCTGTTACTACCAACTTTTTTTTTACCTGCATCTGTGAGCATGTTTGTTGTTCATTATAGACAGTATTGTCTTACGTAGACTTAGATCAGCATGCTTTAATATCTCTAAATTTTAGATTAAGAAATAGTTCCATTGTCAATCTCATGAATAATACCCACAATACTCACAGGCTTATGAAAAATAGTGTGTTATAAAAAGTGTTGACTGTCTCTCACATATCCTGAGGTCATTTTACCAGCTTCTGTTATCCTCATACTTGCGTTATGAATTAGCTTATTTGTCAGTTCAACAGTCCTTACATAACCTTCAAGTATCCATTTTCAGTACCCTTTAGATCTACCTACGAGGAATCTCTGGGGCTCTTTTGGGGATTAAGAAACATTTCATTTGTCTCTAGGTTATTTTGCTTTGAAAGGCTATTTCTAATTCTACAGCCTTTTTTCATTTATAATACTTTTCGGTTTCTCTATCCATACAGATAGAAGTGTGGCTATATGTGTTTGCCTCTTTCCCTTACTGCAGAGAGCTCAAAAGAAAAAAGTGTACAGACCAAGAAAATTGTGATAGTTTATCTGTATTGTCAAATGGATTGGCTTGAGAGCTGCCAAGAAAGTTAATAAAGCAAAGAAAGCTCTGATACTTCCGGGTGAGTCATAGAGATATGACTTTGATTCTTATGTCTGTTTATATGCCCCTTCTTCTCTGGTAATATTTAATTGCTTTATATCATGGTGCTTATGAATGGAAAAGCTTTGCTCCACCACACACCTATGTAAAGATAGTTTTGCCTTGGAGGTAGCCAAACAGGACTGACCCCACTGGAACAGTAAACCAAATCAAATATCTTTTCCTCTAAGTTTTGGGAGCTGATTGTTGTGTCCTAGCAACAGAAAGTTGATGAATACAGGAAACTGGAACTGGAGAAGTGGGATTATTGCTGTGACTATTCCAGATAATGATGCAGAAATCTTTAAAATTGGCTTGAGGAAGGAATTTGGTAGATTTTTGGAGTTGCAGATGCAGAGTTTCTAGAATTCTCACAGCAGAGCCTGATAGAAGACTCTGATTAGAGCCCCGAAAGCTAGAGGGCTGAAAAAATGTAGCCTGTAAGGGCTATGGCCATACAGTTTGAGATGGGGCACTGTTGGGAACGGGACTAGAGGCCATGCATTTTAAACTTTAGCAAAGAACTTCTTTACATATTATCCATGTCCTGAAACTTTATGGAGAGTTGAGTTTATGAACTAATGGATGAGATGACTAGAGTCCAACATGCAGGCTGTGTGTGACATGGGTACTGCTGTCTAGTTTTAGCAATATTTATATTGAGAATTAGAAACCAAAAGTAGAGCATAAGCCCCTTAAATTTTAACCCAAAAGAAGCCACGTGCCAAGTCAGGTACAAAGGAAATATGTTTTTTGACCATCTTACCACCATTAAAAATAACCAACTATTTTTGATCCAAGAAAAGAAGACAGATGCCTTGAGGGAATCTACAGAATCAGAAAGACTTCATCCACTACAGGTTCAAAGCTACAGAAGTACAACCCTTTTATTTGAGATCAGAACTGTTGTTGGGTCTCATTCAAGAAAAAAAAAAAACAAACAGAAAGACAGACAAAAGTCTAGAAGAAACTGTTGATTTATTTTTGCCATGCTCAATTACCCAGACAGAACCATGGTCCAGAGCTTCCTGGCTATTGCTTCAGCAGGTACCAAATATTGACATCATCTACTTGTTGCTGATTTTTATACATACAAATTAAGAGTTGTAGGGACATTTGGCTTTCAAATAGATTTCAAAGGCAGTCCTGGCAGGCCAGTCAATAGTCTTTGGGAGAGATATGTGAAACTATGGGAATGAAGCCAATGATACAGCCGATGTTCCAGGAAGTCAGAGATTCCAGGAACTTAGAACATCCACTGAAAAAAACCACAGGCAGAAAGTGAGCCAGCCCCAGAGAGAGTGGCCATATGGATTACAATCATTCAAGACATAGGTGTGGTGCTGCCCAAGACCTATCAAGGTCACATCTCACAACTCTGTGCCCTATATGTTCTATAGGGAAATATAGACCTGTTAGGTTTCAATCTTACCATTTTTTCTATTATTTTCTAAGCCTTATTCCTTCTTTGGGAATAGAAATATTTACTTTGTTTCATTATATCTAGGAAATATGTAACTTGTTATATAAATTGTACAGCTGTTCATGGCTAAAAGTTTGCCTTGAGTTTCAGAGGAGACATTGATTAGAAATTTGAAAAATGCTGGAACTGTTAAACATTGGGAAGTATTTTGGTTGTATAGAAGATATTTATAGCAGATTAGGTAGAATAATGATCTTGTATTTATTGTATTTATTTAAGAAGATGGATTTGAGTGTAACTATGACTCCAGGTGGAATATGACAATTAAGGTGGATTGTCACGATGACTGTTTTGAGAGGCTCAGTGATGAAAATCTGATTAAAACAGAAGGTTTACTTCCCACTTCAGGGACAAAATGGTGAAAACATTGATGTTTGTGGCATGACCCCGGGATGGCATGATCTGTCTCATACCTAGAAAACATGCATAAACTTACTGAGGATAGCTTTATGCCAAATTCCAGATGTTCTTTCTTAACTCACTTTCTTAATGAACAGCCCTCTTGCAATAAGTAGACTTCTTGCCAGGTGTGTTCTGCCTTCATTCCTCCATTCTTCTTTTTGTTTTTTTGTGGAATGTTGTCATGTACCCAATATTTAGCAGACTTGCTGCACCTTCCCCTCCCTTCCCTTCCCTTCCCTTCCCTTCCCTTCCCTTCCCTTCCCTTCCCTTCCCTTCCCTTCCCTTCCCTTCCCTTCCCATGCATGCTGTGTACAATACAGGCTTTATAAATCCCTTATATAGTGTGAACTGAATTTAACATCAAATAGATTGAAATGACATTAGAATAAGGAGTGTCTCTCAGGACCAGGCATAATTGAGCTACAAAGCAGTCATCACAAACATGACTGCCAGATGTTAGCAGATGTAGAAATCAATACATGTATGTACCAATTGACCTGTTAACTTGATTTTTAAAAAAACTTTAAGCTATAGTTTGTCTTAATTAGCCCAAGATAAATGTCCTATCTTATATATTATGCAAGGATTCTTAGTTAATGTCCACTTTTTCTTTATACCCTCTCCTACACCAATATGTATGCATATCGAGCAATGCATTTTTGCAAACAAGGGAATCAACCATCATCAGTTGTTTTGGCATTCACAAAGATGTTGATATAGATGGGACAGAATTAATTCTTTAGTGATTTTCTGCAAATGAACATTGGCTAAATTATAACAGAATTAATGTGAAATTAAATATTACAGTAAGGCTATTATCAAAAGAGTTCACAGTGATGAATGGTCTATTTAAATGAGACAACCAGCAGGAATTAGAGCTGGATCCTATTAATCCCAGTCAGTTTGCAAGGGTCCATTTTTATGCAGATTAAAACATATTTCAGATCGATAAATCAGCATGACATACACTTTGACAAGAGCCAAATATCCTCTTCATTCTTTATTTTATTTCCACGCAGTTGGGGCCACAGCTAAGTGGGTAAGCTTAGAGAGGACATTCTAGCAATGCGCAGCCGTGGTTAAGATGATTGGCAGGTGATCATTGGGTTCAGATTGCCGGATCTCTGGTCTGATTTTTTTTTTTTTCATTCAGGATGACAGGCCCTGAATTTAGGCTGACAAATCATTGCAAACATGTTTATGCTGATTGTATTGACACCACATGCTGCCCCTACTCATTCTGCTTTTTTAAGGAGTTCAATTGCTTGTTCCAGATTCTCTTTAATTGTCACTTCTGTATTTTCTTTCCTTATGCTAAGAGATATTCAATGAGATGTATCTGGAAAAACTGGAGCACTTTATGTGGAGTTTCAGATCGAACCATTGGATACCTAACACAGAACAGCCTATGCTACTTGCTCAACTGAAAAAGGTTGGCTTCCATGCGGTAATGGAATGGAATGATGGATCACACATTTGGGAGAGAGAACAACAGCTTAGTCTTACACTAAGCAGCCCTCTGACCTTGGACAAATGATGAAAATTAAAACATATAGCACATTACATTGTGCATGATAGGCTCTCAATGAATATTTAGTGTTACATAGAATGAGCTTAAATTTTTCTGAACCTAGACCTCCTTCCAAATAAGGCACCATATCTTGTGTAGACAGAAAATGTAACAGATGTAATTGACACTTCAACCTACAAATATGGTCCTTCGAGCTGTTGGTGGTCTTGAATAAATGTCCTCACACACAACTTCCTGTCTCAAATCAGTATAACTTGGTGTTTTAAGGATTTTGAAAATGCTTTTATGATTTTGATCATAGGGTAGACCCTGTAATTTGTCAGATAAAGAAGCAAAAGAACCAATGCTGGTGACTATTTAAAGTGACAGAGTTGGTCTGCCTCATCACAACATGTCCAATGACTAGGGCAATGTTCTCTCTTGTGTTGCCACAACACAAATAGTCACTGTTTCTTTTCACAATAACTTACACTGTGATATTAATTTCGGAAAAACGTGGCCAAAATGAATTACCCTTCACATCTTAAAGCCATAGATAGCTGGAAAGTGTTTGCCATAACAGCCACTACCATCACGGTTACATGGCTATGCTGCTCACAGTTGCTACACTGTTGACTGCCCATTTGAGCAGTGAATGGGAAGGAAGGAAATTGGCTTGGATCCCAGAAGCATCACACTGTGATTGTGGCATGACCCATTTATGTACTGAGTAGCCTATCTTACTGAGGGAAATAGCCTGGAGCCTGGCCAGGGCAGGAGCGAGGCCACATGGTTAGTGAATGCTGGATGCCATTGCTGCAGTAGGAAGCAGCTTCCTAGCTGTGTGCCATCTTGGCAATGTGTGATATTGCCAAAACAAGTGGCAGGACCTAAATGTATTTTGAAGAAATTTCTATCTGTCCATGTATTTGCCTATTTATCTGTCTGCCGACCCATCACCTGTGTGTGTATGTTATAATAGTTCTTTCAGTCCATACATATGCATATATGGCACTCAACTGATATGGACCCTTGAGATTGCTTTGTTGGGGAGCTAATATTCATGATTCTACTGCTAAAGATTGGGGTTAAAGTCAAATACTTTTGGCACAGAGAACATAGTAAGTTTAAATTCATTCATGTCAAAGAAATTTACGTGACTGCTGGCACTTACTTCAGAAGGAGGTTGAAAGTCAGGATCTCATGCATGCAAATAACTACACATAAAGACACACTTGTATGTGTTCTTTCGTCCTAACTTATGGCATTGATTTATGCTAAAATCTTAGTATGGCTGATTTTTAGTCATCTTTCAAGACAGGGTGTCAAACTTTTATCTACCTTGTAAAATCTTCTCCTGACTCCTGTCCTATTTCCTGGATTGAGTTTTTTCTCCTTTTCTGGGTTCTTAGTGTAATCTTCATGTGTTTCTACTATGGTACTGGTTATATCACCTTTTTAACCCCTCTTCTTCGAAAGCATGTTTATAAGCATACCATTACAAGAAACACCATTGTTTTGAGGTTTTAAAATTTACATTTGATTTATAAAATCTACAAATGTAAAAATCCACTCCTGAAAATTTAATTTTTAAAAATTATTACACATGAATACATGCACCATTTCATTAATTATTTGATGTAGATTATATTTCAGAATGAAATTTTAATAAAATAATGTTCCGGTTTCATGGCAAACATTTTTCAGATGTCCATGGTCTTCAAATTTGAAGGATATTTCTTTTTGGGCATTTTTTTCCTTTCAGGAAATAATAACAAAATATCACATTAATAATGAGATTCCAGTCCAAGTGTTACCATGGTACCATTGCATACATCTCGTATCCAATATGATGCAAGGAATGATTGATATGAGCTCGTGGAGACTTGTCAGTGGGGTAGAAACTGAGGATGGGTTCTCTTCTAGTGTCAGAATTTGTTTGGTTCCTTACAGGGCTTCACTCATACCCCTAGACACTTTGTTAAAAATAAGATTTAAATTAGAAATATTCAGAATCTAACTATGAAGTGATATGTGCAGGAAAGACACAGCTATAGAGAAACCAGGAAATGGCTTAGCTATTAGACCAAAAGGACAAGAAAAGGAAGTAGTCATGGCAGGTGTTTATGTGAGTTAAGTTCACCCTCTTTCAAGAATCCCCATGTCATCACTGATGACTATACCTTTGATATCCACCGTGACCTTCTTCCTCAATGGGCTCATTCTGTCACCTATATGCATGGATTCACCTGCTCTGTGTCTGGGTACCAACACCTTCTCCACTTATGATGTTGAAACTCCCGGAGAGTCCAGGGTTTAAACTAGATCAAATGATCAGAGCTAAGTGATTCTTCTTGACTTCTGCCTTTATTTCCAAGCCAGATACTTAGCTAGTCAGTCATTTCTAACTTTGTCTCCTTAACTCAATGATCTATACATTATACTCTGATATTCTAGAATAGATATAAACAAAGAGCCTTTGGGCTTAAATGTAATTGCAACGATAACAAAATCCTGATGTTGGATGTTGATTAGCCATGTCACTTGTGTGTCCATATACATAGATCTTAGAATCCTAAATTCTACCTGGAATTTAGTATTTTGTTATCTCCTTACCTGAACTTCTGACCAATTCTTTCACCGAAGTTTCCAAATTTCATGTTTGCTGTATCTGACATACAGTATTTTTAACAACTAGTTACTACTAGATATTTTCTACAATTTTATATATTTCAAAATTATTTTATGATTAGAAATTGGATGAAATGTATTACACTGTAGAAAATACCTTCCCCCCATAACTCCTATTGAGTCAGTGTGTTGATTCAACACAATGAACATATAAGTCAGAGTTAAAGAATTACGATGTGTTTCCAGCAATTTGTACAGTGACTTGTTAGACCTAAGGATATTAGAGTCTGTTGTACAGTGAGGAAAGCTGGAATTAGCAAACAAAAGAAAATCAGATGTCAGTCAGGGAGATTGAAGAGAATTTTCACCTTGACTTTGAATTCTTCTGCAATTATTTGCTCTTAGTATTTGGGTCTCTTTTTTGTACAGCATGTGCCATGTATCAGGTTTCTTGTTTGTGTCAATGGGGGAAGTTAGTAGAGGCTGTGTCTGAGTTCTTCTATCACGCTTTCTTATAATGAGCTGAGCCTTTTGTGGTATAGGTAATTTAATAAGAGTAACCAAACATTATTTACAAATTTCTTTTTGTGCAAAAGTACTTTATACATATTTTGCAATTTGATTCTCATGACAAACTAGAAATTAGTAACTATTATAATTTTGCATTGGAAGCAGCTTGCTCATAGATGTTCAGTATATTGCCTATCTCCACAGAAGAAATGTGCTAAAAAAGGACAATAAGTCTTTCAGTGTCTAGAGTCTATGTTATTAGAAGATTGTTATCCTGACTCTCCGTAGATTTTTACAACACCATACTTGGATATTGTTAAGGTGGGTTTATTCACATTCATGGCCTTATACATAGATTTTATATTTACACACACACACACACACACACACACACACACACACACACACACACACACAGAGTGACCCTAGTAATTATATATTGTGTTATGTATACAGTATACTGTATGTAAATACAGTTCTATAAAATTATCAGCATTTTTATTGAGAACAGACTAGATCTAGAAGCAGAAGGTGCAGACACAAAAACCCGGAGAGAATGGGAAACAAAGTTTAGAGAAAGAAAGTGCTAAGGCAAGAGAACCTGCAGCCTTCAGCACTGGGTCACAACAGTTGCATGCACAGAGAGGAAGAAGTCTTTGTAATGTCTGTAACTAAAAAACAGGGAGAAATTCTGGGAGGTCATCTAATGTCTTCCATGTCTTCAGACAGCTCCAGATTTAAGCTATTCCAAAGAGATTTATTTAGAATTTGAAATGAAAATGTAGCTGCTTAGTCTTCAATAGAAGACAAACAAAATGCAGAAGGCTGCCTGTGGGTTGATTCTGAACAAGGTATCTTTTTTAAATATATCGCACCAGGGGGTAAACACCTATTTGAAAGGCCTTAAAATGCAGGCAAAGGCTCTATACTTTGACCTTGACTAATGCAGGAGAATGCAGATCCCAATGACAAGAAGCCAACAGCCAAATCTATAAATAAAGTAAAAGGAAAATGAGAAATAAATGAGCTGCATTTTGATACTTTGTGACAACTTCGTTAGCTCCTCAGATCAATGAAAGGAAAGCCACTGCAACTCACCGTGGAAGGCTGAGATCCATGAAGTATGTAGAAAATGAAAAGGCAACTCTTCTTGAGCTTTCTGTATAGGCTGCTTGTCCACGGGGTTGCTCTGAAAGGAAATGTGCTTGTAAGAGAAAATAAAGACGTGTCACTATAGAATCTTAGCTCTGCAGTGCCTAATTTCTTTTCACAGTGACAGAGACCAAAACTGATGCTTTTGAAGTTAGGATTAATCTAAGAAAAGCTTTTAACAAGACTTCTGGATAGAAAAGCTGTATCAGGATTATTATTTTTGTACCTTTTTAAATGTCTTCTGAACTTCAATGAATAAAAAAACCATAGAGAGACAGGGGAAATGTAGAGCATTTTTAATGTGGGCAAAAGTGATGACTTTTCTTTTTCTTGTTCATTCTTAATAAATTATGGGCTTTCAGTGAAAATAAATGGTGCTCAAGATTCATAAACATTTCACACTTCATGTTAACTCTTTTTCTGATTTTCTCAGCTCTGTGTGAATTAGGTTGTTTCTGAAACACAGCTAGAGTCCTAGATGACAAAGGTCATACCCTCAAAGCTAATTGAGGAAGTGGGTGCAGGCCAGAGGGGTCTTCTCTGGTGATCATTGTAATTCATACTGGACTCTCTTGAGGCTTAAGAGGAATTTTTTTCAGTTCTGTGTTGGTAGATGTTTGACGATTGACTCTCTAGAAAATAAAAAAAAAGAAGGAAAAAGGAAAGAAAGAAAGAAAGAAATAGAAAGAAAAAACCAGGCAGGTTTTACTAGTAGCATAAGCCTGCAATCCCAGCATTCTTGGTGCTGAGGCTGGGGGATTCCAAGTTAGAGCACAGCCTGGACAATTTATCAGTTAGCCTGTTTCAAAAATCAAGAAATCAACATGGGCCAGGGATGTATCTCAGAATGAAATCCTGGCTTTATCCCCAGGATCAAAACACATGAATAAATAAAGGGAGGTAAATAAAAGAAAAAAGAAAACTTTGACTTTGATTTTAGACAATTTTCTAGACATAAATAACCTCACCACCATTGGTTTTAACCTGTCACTGGTCTGAAAACTAGCTAGCAAATTCCCCAATGTACAGCAATTAGTTAAGTACAAGAGCATAGTCTGAAAAATCACTTGTTCTTTTTTCTTTTAATTAGCATTTCTTTTCAAAAGCCTGTCAGTTACAATGGAGGAAAGTCATTCTCATAAGCAGAAACCACCACCAACATTGTCACCATAAAAATACACTAATGTGTCAAGGCTAAATATTGAACCCTAAAATACACATCACTGGGGACTGTACCCCAGCTATGTCAATTTAAGGTCCACGGAGAACAGGGTATATTAATGTCATTAGCCAATTCTTCTGAATTGCTATGAAGAATCCTCAATGTATTTTTTCCCCTTTCATAGATTTGTCAAAAGCAAAAATAAACAAACAAACCAAAACAGTCCAGCTGACTTTCTGCTAAAGAAAAATGACATCATTTCTAACCGAAAGTTCACATATCTTGGCAGGGATAGGGAGTGTGTCCATCAGTGTACATTTCCAGCCCGAGTGTTTACCTCATCTGCCTGACATGGACTCTTCTACTGTCTTCCTAGCCTTTCTGACCTCTCCTTTGTGGTGAGCAGCCAAAAAAGAACATAAAGTTTGCATGTGGCTGGCAGTATAACCAATAAATATTGCCTTTGACCGTTAGACTTCAGTAATGTCTTAATGTAGTTTGTTTCGGAATGGGAGAGACATTCTCAGTGGTTACTCACCAACTGTTAGATGAAGACAAAAATATCGATGCTATTATAATTGTGAGGCAATGCAAAAAATGATAAAATCTGTTTTAGGCAACTTGAGGAGTACAGCTTTGGAATGCTGTTTGCTTGGTCTGTTCACCATGCACAGGTGGGGGAACATTCAGGGAGGAAATTATAGGGTAAGACTGCATGAACCAGTCAAAGGTAATAGTTTGAGCAAACATTGTATCTCTTGTCTTGATTATTAAGCAAAGTCTCTCTCCATTATTTCAGTCTCAGTACTGTGGCTATTTTCCTGGCAACAGAGTCAACACACCAGGTTGTATACAAGCAGAGTGTACATATGCTGTTCTGATAAAATGACAGACTTGTCCTACTTTGCCTGAGATTCCCATTTTAGAATGAAAGTCTCTGTGTTTTGGGAACCCTCTTAAGTCCCAAGCAACAGAATGTTCAAAGAATACAATGTGATGTGTATGTGTGTGTGTGTGTGTGTGTGGAAGAGAGAGGGTGAGGAGGGAGAGAGAGAGACACACACACACACAGAGAGAAAAAGAGAGAGAAAGGAAGAAAAAGAGAGAGGTAAAGTTCCCAAACTAATATATAACTTACTAATTACTCAATATTTTGTGGAGTGTAGTTGTTTAGACATTTTCCATCTGCTATACCAACATTGACTTTATATGTTTTCATTTTGTCCACAAAGATGACACTAGGGGCTTGTTCTCCTGAAATGAAGATATAACAAATCAGTATATCAGCTTGGGCATTTTAATAGACATTTAAATGACAGAAAATGTCAAGATTATTTTTGAACATTGAGCAGAAATTGATATTGAATTTTCATTCAATAGAATAGAAGCTTTTTATTTTACTATGAATGAATTTTCACTTTGCTGTTCATTAATGCACTGGAAGATATGTAACTTTAAATTTTACACAGATCTGGACTTGAATTTTGTATCTTCTGTTTGTTCAAGTCCTAATTCCTTTCCCCAAGACCCAATTCAAGTCTCCATTAAGGAGTTTATAATATTTTAGTGAGGTAATATAGATAAAAGTTCTTATCCATAGTAGATGCTCAGTAATATTAGGTTAATGATCTTTTATTTCAAATTTAGCACCATTTTAAATATACTCTGATTCCTAATCTTTCATAATTGTTGTATAGTTTTAATAATCATTTGTAATTATTAACAATAGTTTGCAATTATGTAACTAAGATTAACCATGACAAGGACATTATGATATGCACCAGTCTTGCTTTTAACGTGATTTAACTTTTTCCTTCTATACTCTCAAAGATGATAGTTTCCAATGTTTCTATTTTTAAATTCAACAGTAGGGACTGCAAGGAAAATTGTTTTCTTATGGAAGTAAGACATAGTCGAAAAGAGCCTTCGTAGATCTTTCTGAATCTCAACTAGTCCACTTGGATAGAGATAAGACCTTTGTAAATTACTTAATTCCTAAGAGTGCCAATTTTATGATATTGATGTTGATGTCAATTTCGTACTGCTGAAGACATTGCTGTGAGCATCAAATATACTAACATGAGATGAGGAAAGAAATAACTTTGTGAAGAATGAGGAACTATATTAGAGAATTAAGAAGACCAGAATCTAACATTAGGTATAAAAATGAACCAATTGGAGAGATAAATGATGAAAAATATTATTACTACAAGTAGAAACACTGCTAATTAAACATTATGAAAATGTTTTAAAATAAATGATGCTTAATTGTGTACACATATATGAATCTGAAGAAATGATCAAATAAAAATGTTGCCAAATGAGATAGGCTGTATGGTAATTACTTCCATAAACTTGAAAATTAGCATAATCTTATATTTTGCATAGATTCATATATGTATAAATATGTGTATAACATATGTAATAACTGAGTAAAATATGTGTAGAAATTAAATGACCAATTTAACCCTAGAGACTCATGATTCAAGCAGAATCAGATTTACACAAAAGATTTGAAATTGTATGTAGAATATTTTCTTTTTTCCCATTTTATTGATATGTATAAGTGCAAAATTTAAAGTTTACGTTTAAGTTGAGCATTTTGTGATCATACATATCTTGTCGAGGTGACAAGGATTTCCCTCTCTCCTTTTGTCCCTCCCACTACCCACCCAGCCTGAAATCTGGTATTGTCATGCCTCCTGCCTTGGTTTTGTTACTCAGGATTGCTTTGGTTGTTCTTGGTCTCCTCTGGTTTCACATGAATTTAAGAATTGTTGTTTCAAGTTCTTTGAAGAAACTTGTAGGTATTTTCATAGGAATTGCATTGAATCTATATATCAGTTTTGGCAGTATAGTCATTTTGACTATATTTATTTTGCCTATCCAAGAGCAGGGGATGCCTTTCCATTTTCTAATGTCTCCTATAAATTCTTTCTTCAGTGTAATGTAGTTTTCTTTATATAGGTCCTTCACTTCCTTGGTTAGGTATACTCCTAAGTATTTAACTTTTTGCTGAGCTATTGAGTGTGGAATTGTTTTTCTGAGTTCTTCCTCAGTAAGTTCAATGTTAGTGTAGAGAAGAACTGTTGATTTTTTACTGTTCATTTTGTAGCCTGTGACTTGGCTAATTTTTTAATTATTTCTAGGAGTTTTGTAGTAGAGTTTTTAGGGTCTTCCATGTAGATAATCATCTCATCTGCAAACGAGGAAAGTTTGACATCCTCCTTTCCAATACCAATTCCCTTTATTTTATTTTCTTGTCTGATTGCTACGGCAAGTGTTTCAAGGAGTACGTTGAATAAGAATGGTGAAAGTGGGCAGCCTTGTCTTGTTCCTGATCTGAGAGGGAACGATTTCAATTTTTCTCCATTTACGATATTTGCAGTAGCTTAGCATATATGGTTTCTATGAGTTTTAGTTAGGGTCATTCTATACCTATTTTTCTCAGTGTTTTTATCATGAAAGGGTTTTTGATTTTGTCAAAGACTTTTTCTGCATCAGTAGAAATGATCATGTGGTTTTTGTTTTCACTTTTGTTTGTTATGGTGCATTACATTGATAGATTTACATATGTTGAACCAGCCTTGCATCTCAGGGATGAAGCCCACTTGACCACGTGATTACTTGTTGGATTCTGTTTGCCAGAATCTTATTAAGGATTTTTGCATCTATATTCATTACGAATATTGATCTGTAATTTTCCTTCCTGGTTAGGTCTTTTTCTGGTTTTGGGACTAGTGTGATGCTGACCTCAAGAAATGAGCTTGGTAGTGTTCCTTCACTTTCTACTTTATGAAACAGTTTCAGGAGGATTGGAGTTAATTCTTCCCTAAAGTACTGAAAAAATTCTGCTGTGAATCCATCTGGGCCTGGACTTTTATTTGTGGATAGAGCTTTCATTACTGCTTTATTTTCTGTGTATGTGATGGGGTTGTTCAAGATTTTTACGTCTTCCTCATTTAATTTTGGTATTTTGTATGTATCTAGTAAGTCATCCACTTCTCCCAGTTCTCATATTTCTTACAGTAAAGGTGTTCAAAGTGATTTCTTATAATAGTCTGGATTTCTGCAGAGTCTGTTGTAATTTCACCTTTTTCATTTCTAAGTGTGCTAATCTGTGCCTTTTCTTTCCTTTTCTTGATGAGTTTGGCAAGAGGTTTGTCTATTTTGTTAATTCTTTCAAAGAACCAGCTCTTTAACTCACTAATTTTTTATTGTCTTTTAAATTTCTATTTCATTTATTTCAGATCTGGTCTTTATATTCTTCTCTTCTAGAGCCTTTTGGGTTAAGTTGCTCTTGTTTCTCTAGGTCCTTAAGGTGCATCATTAGGGAATTTATATGTGACTCTTCTGTTCTTTTGATGTCGGCATTTGTGACTATGAATTTTCCTCCAAGGACTGCTTTCCTGTGTCCCACAGATTTTGATATGATGTACTTCCATCATCATTTAACTCTATGAAGTTTTTGATTTCTTCTCTATTTTCTTCCATACCTCATTGTTTGGTCAGTAGTAAGTTGTTAAGTCTCCATGTATTTGTGTATTTTCTTCTGTGTCTGCTGCTGTTAAGTTCCAATCTTATTCCACTATTCTAGAGTATACAGGGAATTTTTTCTATCCCTTTGTACTTGTTTAAGGATGACTTATGTCCTAGGACGTGGTCTATTTTAGAAAATGTTCTGTGTGCTGCTGAGAAGAACGTGTAGTCAGTTGATGTTGGATGGAAAACTGTAAACATCTGTTACGTTCAAGTTTTCTATAGTGTCTTTCAGCATTTGTATATCTTTGTGGATTTTTTTTTGTCTGGTTGATCTATCTATTTGTGATAGTGGAGTATTAAAGTCCCCTACTATAATTGTTTTGGGACCTATATGTCCTTTCAGGTCTAATAATTTTTGGTTTACATAATTGGATGCTCTAGAGTTGGAGCATATATATTGATAATTGTAATTTCTTCCTGTTCCAGTGTTCCTTTAATCAGTATATAGTGGCCATCTATGTCTCTCTTCACCTGTTTTGTTTTGAAATTTGATGAGTCTGATATTCATATAGCTACCCCTACTTGTTTTCTGGGGCCTGTTGCATGAAATATTGAATTCCAACCTTTTATTTTCAGTCTATGAGTTTCTTTGTGGGTGAAGTGTGTCTCTCGTAGACAGCAAACTGTGGGTTTCTGTTTTTTTGATCCAGTCAACTAGTCTATGTCTTTTAATAGGTGAGTTGAGGCTGTTCATGTTTAGGCTAATTACTGTGGTATGTTTGGTATGTCCTGCCATCCTTGTAGTTATTCCACTTTGTTTGCTGGCTTGACTTCTTTCTCAGCTCATTCTCCTCCAGCTCTTGTCTTTTTTTCTCTGGGGTCACTTGCGTCATCAGTCTTTTTTTTTTTTTTTTGCTATCTAAGTTTCCTTTGAGAATTCTCTGCAGTGTTGACTTAGTGGCTGTAAATTTCTTTAAGCTTTCTATATCACTGAAAATTTTAATTTCTCCCTCTAGTGTAAAAGATAGTTTTGCTGGATATAGTAGTCTTTGTTGGAATTTGTGTTCTTTAAGTGTTTGCATGACATTGCTCCATGAACTCCTGGCTTTTCGAGTCTGAACTGAGAAGTCTGCAGTTACCCTGATAGGCTTGTCTTTGTAGGTCACCTTCTGCTTTTCTCTTACCGCTTTCCATATTCTCTCTTTGTGTTGGGTTTCTAGTACTTGAGTTATGATGTGTAGTGATGAGGATCTCTACTGATCTATATTGTTTGGTGTTCTATACGTCTGCAATAGTTCCATGTTCATTTCTCTTCTTAGACATGGGAAATTTTCTTCCATAATCTCACTGATCATGAATTTTAAGCCTTTTGTTTTGTCCTCAGTCTTCTCTTGGACTCTCATAATTCTGAGGTTATTTCTCTTTGAATTATCTGTCAGTCATTGTAATGATTCACTTTCTTCTTTTCTTTACTTTGTGTTCTTTATGATCTCTCTGTTCCCACTCTGTCATTGTGCCCTCTAAGTCTGATATTCTTATTTGAAATTGTTCGATATGGTTGCTGTATTATGTCTTTTTTTTTTTGCTTTCTGGATGTCTGTATTTTTTTTTATGTCTCTGTTGTGTTCTCTCATTTCTTGTATTGCCTTCATTATCTTCTGGTTCATTTCTTCTTTGATCTCCTCTACTTGCTTCTCAAAGCTTGATTTTAGCTTAGCTAGATCTTGGCCTAGCTGTTGCTCTATGACTTTCATTGCCTGCATAATTTCCTGCTTTAATTTAATGTATTTCTGGACCCAGAAGTTACCATCATTTTTGCCATTTTCTTCTTTAGATTCTGCATTTTCAGGATTTCTAGTTTGCTCTTTTGGTATGTCAAAACTTTTTGAAGGAGATTTATTTCCACCTTTCCTCATGGTTCTGTTGTCTTTGGTTGTCTCTGGTTGTTTGTCTCTGGATTTCCCCTTGGTCAGGGCTTTGCCTGGTGCTGGGAGAACACAGCCTCTGTGCTGACCACTGTGGCGAGGGTCGGGGAGGGGATATGACCTCGAGCCTCACCGGTCTACTCTGGCACTGCTCTGCCAGGTGCCAGACCAGTTCAGGTTCTGCTGAAGGTCTCTGATGCGAGGGACAGGGGGGAAGATGGCCAGGTGCCCTACCAGTCTGTTCCTGTGCATTTCCTCCTGACGCTAGCTGGGCCCAGATTCCTCTGTAAGTTTCTGCTGTGTGGGGGAGGAGAAGACGGCCAGGTGCCCTACCTGTCTGTCATAATATTTTCTTAAAAGTAAAAGATCTCAGTCAACAACTAAATGCTGATATTTGATAAAACTGTTTTATGTATGCATTTTTTTGTGCTATTTATTATTCCTTGGTATGTTTTACAATATTTTGTTTTCTATTCTTCAACAAAGAGAAACCAGGCCTATACATCAATTGAAAAACCTAGTTGGGCAAGTTTTGAAATTGAAGAGTCTAGATGTGCCATTCAGTATAGATGCTTATTTAATCATACAAATGGCTATATTCTGATAAAGCAATCATAATTGAAAATATTATAAATCAAAGGATTATTTAATATACCTAATCCACTGAACATGAGAGCTTAGTAACACAGTATTCTGCAAAGAGTCACTTGTTTATTTTTGGAATCATGTGGCAGATGAGGAGCTGTGGCACCCTTCTACTACTGACATCACCTGAGAGCATTACTGCATATTACTAACCTTGAGAAAAATATAAATTCAAGATCAAAGTATAGTTTCTACTTAATACACATCACTTTGTGCCATACACTTAAAAAATAGAACTATTAAGTAGAATCATTGAGTCAGAACCATCAGTAATGTGTCCTGTCTTAGTTACTTTCTCGTCACTGCGGCTCAATACCCAACATGCACAACTTTAGGGAAGGAAGATTTATTGCAGCTCACAGTTTCAGAAGGTCTCCGTTTGTTCATGGGTGGGCAGCTGGAAAATGGTGCAATCACATGGTCGAGCTGCAGCTAGAGTTGGAACTTGTTGTGGTTAGGATCTTGAGTAGCCCCCGCAAAGCCTCATGTATTTTAATGTTATGGATTGTCTACAGAACCATGTAATGTCGGTGGATTGGGGTCTGGTCTGGAGGGGTGGATTGCAGTTGTTGGGATTAGGGGAGTGTGAGTTAAGACAAAAGGTGTGTAGTAGCCATACCTTCTATACCTGGATGCAGGAGAGACTATGACTGGGACTTGGTCTAGTCTTGATTAGTCTCACTTGCCTGTTGTTGATGTCCTGAGAAGCTGCCTCCACCTCTCTCTCTACCATTTACTTCAGTTGCTGCCAGCCACCCCTAAATGGACTGCGACCATCTGAAACTGTAAGCTAAAATAAACCTTTCCTTTCCTAAATTTGTGCGTGTCAGGTATTGAGTCACAGCATCAAAAAAAGTAACTGAGACAGAACTGGAGTTGGGGCTCCAGGATGATGGAACAGAGAGACTGGGAGGAAGGACGGAATCAGCATTTGCCCCTCCATGTCAAGCCCCAAGAATCCACCCCTTCCAATCAGGCCCTACTTCCAACACTACACAGTATCCACAGAAACATGAGGCTTTTGGAGGGCACTCAGATCCAAACCAGAACATGTCCTACCAGGAAATGCCATCCTGCTTCTTGACTCTCTATTCTGTTATTTGTATCCATTTCACCCGTTGCTGACAAACTAATTTTATATCTTAATGGGGTCATCATCCCATCATCTTGATTTGATTAGTCTGGGAGAACTGGGCCATGCATGAATTAGAAAGACAACTCAAATGAATGCAAAGAAACCTGAAGATTTCTCTGTCTTTGTTCTGTCACCAGTAGAAAATGCAGTTGTAGATGTAGGAATTCCTAAGTGTCTTGATTTTAAAAAAAATTTATAGACTATCTCAACTTAGCTTATAATAGCCAAATGAGGTGACTATTAACTTATTATACTTTATTGGTTGTGAAGCAGAGACACGGGTATAATTCATACCTAGGTTCGGCCGCCTTACTAAATATAAGTGTAGGATCCTTGGTGAAATATGATTACCAAATATCTAATTTTTCTGCAGTGCTGAAGATGGTATTCATGGCTTTCACATTGAACTACATTTTGGCTTTTCTTCCTTCCTTTCTTTCTTTCTTTCTTTCTTTCTTTCTTTCTTTCTTCTCTGATTTTGAGACTGGGTCTTAAAATCATTAAGTCATTAGGTTGCCCAGGCAGGGCTCAGATTTGTGATCCTCCTGCTTCTGCCTCCCAGAGGGTCAAGATTACCAGGCCTTTAAAAAATATTCACATTTTCTCAAAAACAAAAATGTCTTATGCAATATTTTATTTGTTCTCCCCATGAAGATCAAACAACTATAAGTGCTAAGACTACTTTTGTAATGTTAGCAGTTTATTTCAGGGATGAAGTTTTTCTACCTTTCAGAGCTATCTCGGTTACCAGTCTGATAAACACAAGATAGTCTTTATTTTTTAATAGAAAGGTGAGTATCGAGCAGCTTGCTGACATGATCCAGTTTAGCCTCAGGATAGTCATGTAGGTGGCTGAAGAGATTGGCCTAAGTTGAAGATCCATAGTTGATAAAGTGATGCTGAGTGCGCGCACGTGCACACGCGCGCGCGCACACACACACACACACACACACAAACACACACAGAGGTGTGTGCATGCATACACTATGGAATCTTCAAGATGTTAAAGATGAATGGTGCATCAGCTAGCATCAGCTCAAGCAATAGCCAGGAATATTTTGTTTATTCCCTTAAAGACTTTAAGCTACACTCTCACAGCACTCATAAAGTGATATTTTTAAAATTAGAGAATGTATATAACTAGATTTGAGTCTTAGAAAAGTCACCCAGACTGTAAAACCAATGGATTAGAAAGAGCAGAAATGAAAGAGATGAGGCAAGAGGCTGCCGACATACCTATCCTGGCAATAGCGGCTTTCAATACGCTTCTGACAGCTAGAGGGGAGCAGTCTGTACAGGAGAGCAGTGGATACGTGAGAACATCAAAGGAGAAGCAGAACTGAAATCCAAACAGTAGATGGTAGCTCAGACAGTCAGAGGAGGATGGGGCCATTTGCTGAGATGGTGATAAAAATAGTACAGTGGAAAATATTTGGGGAAAAAAAAGATGCTGTTTTGAAGGCCCTGAAGTTGAGGCATCTGTGAATGTCACGGGGAGTCAACTGGACTGATGTGTCTGGAACTTAGTAGAAAGGCATGGGGTGATGTGAAGACTTAGGAATTACTGCTAGGAGCTTGTTGCTTTTAAAGCAATAAAAGGAGACGAGTGTTCTAAAGGGCATGAAGAGTGAGAAAACTTTGATATTATAGAAAAATAACTTGTAATGTCTTTAGAATCATCACCTAAGTAAAAAGAAAACCAAAAGAATGTGATGACAATAGCTGGATATACATAAAGTGGAAATTGAACCAGCTATAAATTGGAATCATAATTAGACACATATGATAAGAGAAACATAGGTCAAAAATGACAAAGTAACCGTGAGAGGGATGAAATGATCAGAAAATGGAGACTAAGACATTTTGAGAAAACTCAGAAATTCTTAACAATTCCAAAATACTGGTTGAGGATCTTATTAACATAAGAGGGTAAAGACTGATCAGAGTGAGAAAATTTCCACATTTATACTCTTCAAAATTATATAAATCATGTAAGAGTGCATTCTGAATGAAAGCAATTCAGGAAATGCAGTACTGAAGAGGGTAAAGAATTGAGATGTCTTCTCACTTTTCTTATTATCAATCCATTTCCCAAAGTAAGCACTTTCAGTAGTTTGATGCTTATGTCTTTTGTACATATATATTACATGTAATATAATATAAAGGTAATTATTAGGTATCTGTACATGATTTATCTTTTACAGAATGGACCATAGTACTACATTTATATCTGCCTCATTTGTTTAAATTATTGCAGAACATTCTTTGTTATGAGGCAACAGTAATCTACCCATTTTCTTTTATTGACCTATTGAGTTACTTGAGAACTGAAATTCAAATCAGGCATTTTGGAGATGGAATAAAACTGGTTCAGAGTGAAGGATGGGAATGAATTCAGAAATAGGATTGACGAGATCTTGATGATAAATGCACAATGCTGTGAAACAGAACCTGTTTAATGAGGTGACTTAATCTTACGGGTATTAAGGAACCCAAGGGAATCCATTCACCTGAGAGAATCTGTGTAAGGACAGGATTTGGGGTGGGTCAAAAAATGGGGAGGTCTACGTTGAATATTTAAAAAATTATAGTCATCGATAAGAAAGTGTTACAATGATACAACTGAGGAGAAGGAGCATAGGATTATTTTTTTTGAAGCATAAGCAGATGTTCTGGAAATAAAAGGTAGAATGATTTTAACTTACACCAGTGACAATATGGTAGAGAGATACTTCTAGTTGAGAGACATTTATTCAAATATTGCTGTCCAGGCATGCTAGGTATCTGTTAAGACCTAAGTGGGTCAGAACAATAATGAAGAAGTTGAGGATAGAGTGGATTATATAGAAAAAAAAGAGCTAAGTCCCTCAATAGAAATTCTTTATACTTTCAAAAACTAAGCATCATAGCTATGTGTACACTTGAGAAGAAGATGCACCAAGAAGAATTTTGTTGATAGAAGAGGCAAGATGTGGTAAGATTAGATGGCCACCTGATTACCATAATGTCTTAGATACATCTTATTGATGTGATACAATGCCTAACAGCCATAACTTAACAGAAGACAGGCTTATCTTAGCTCACTGTTTCAGAAGGTGTCAGTCCATTCATGAGTGTCCTGCAATTGCTGAAGGTCTAGCTGGAGAATAGCCATTAACAACGTGCTGAGGACAAAGGTTGAGTGAGGAGATCAGGGAGCAATGGGAGGTTAAGCCCTAGTGATCACTCTTTCACGCCATACTCCATCGAACTGCCACCTCCAACCATGGCCACTCTTAAAAAGCATAGGAAATCAGTAGGTTGACAACCCCTGCCGTTGAATCACCTTCTAAAGACGTTTGGCTTTGGGGGGCATTCCAGATCCAAACTGTGACACCCCATTATTAATTTCTCTAGTACTCAAGAAATCAGTGAAGACAAAAGATTCAAGCCTCTAAAGACTATTCATGATTTGGAGTGACAGAATTCCCATGAAATTTCTGATGGCAGAGAAGAGGTTAGCAATGGAAGCCAGTCCCTAGATCTGCCGCTGTGATGTGAGGAGCATCATGTGCACATCAAGGCAATTCCTGCAACGTGATTCTAGCCTCATTCTAGGCTCAGTTTCCTCATTTATAAAATAAGAGACTACACTAAAATATCCCAAGATCAAAACCCACAGTTTCAAGCGTTACACCTCTAATTTCTCCTTATTTCTCCAAAAATTATAATGTAATACAGACTAGTACCAGTAATTTTCAGTATTAGTAGTTTAGAGTTTCTTAGGACCTATTTTTGGAATCATTCTGGAATTATGACTTTGTACAATCCGTTACATTTATTTTAATGGCTTAATTTCCTTGCGCTTCCTATTTAATGCTAGCTGGGTAACTTTCTTTGGGTCTCTCATTTACTTCCATGCTGTTTTATTTATCACCCACAACATTAATTTGCCTGTGCAGTGTCACCTGCTAACACTTCCTGTGTCGGAGTCAATAATGCTGAGAGCTAATGTGCATTGTACAAATATTTCTAGAAAAAGGCTCCAGGCGTGAATTGGCAAATCTTTTCCTTGAGTATGGCTGTGCTATAATTATGCATTCTTAATGCATGTTTTTAAGCAGACAACTCCTAGATTAAAGATAAAACTATCAACTCATTCATAGGCAGATTAAATCAAAGGAACTCTGTTCTGATCATCTCAAATAATAAATAATTATTGATTAAGTGCTGTGTGCCAGGTACTGTGCTGTGCTGTACAGAGGAAAGGAAAATAAAAAGATGACATGTGGACTTATTTATTTATTTGAGGCAGGGTCTCGCTCTGTAGTCCAAGCTAGTCCCGAACTCATTGTGTAGCCCAGGCTGGTCTTGAGCTCAAAGCAAGCCTGCTTCAGTCTCCCAGGTCCTGGATTACAGGCATTCTCCACTACCCGCAGCTTGTGTGGTGCTGGCAAATTGAACTCAAGATCTTGAACTTGCAAGGCAAGCACTTTACCTGCTGTGCTATTTCTCCTGCCCCATGTAGCTTTATTTTAAAATTATTCCCATTCACGAAGAGTCAAAGCAAGCAAGCAGATGAGTAAAGGTACGAAGTAAACACAATTTCTTAGTAATGTAAAATGTATTTTAAAACAGAGCATAATTAATGGACAAATGAATTATATAAACAGAGATTGCCATTGACTTTGACAGGAAACTGAACTACATATAACAAGCTACAATAAATAGGAAAGACGGAAGCAATGTCTGGTTTTAGAACTTGTATCGTAAGTGTGTATCTTCAAGCATAAATGGGAAGAACTCAGAAGCTAGCAAACACAGTGGTTGAGAAGGATCTAAGGCAGTCGTAAGGACGAGGTCAGGGCACAGCGTAGCAGAAGATGTGTGAGCAGAAGCATTAAGAGCTAAAGCAGGAAGATGGGAGCAGTAGAAGCCAAGCAGGTCTTAAACACTGCTCAAAACAGAGAAATTGTTAGAACCCTCGTGTAGGAAGACAGCTGGTTTGAGCCGCAACAGAAATAAACAGAGTTCTTGGAGACCCTGTAATTGGTAAGAGTGCAGTGGGAGGCTGGAGGAATAGCACGGCTGGAGGCGTAGCGGTTACAGCACTGAGTTTGATTCCCCAGCACGACCTAAGCCAGATGTGGCAGACATGCTTGTGATCCCAGCACTTAGCGTGCTGAGGCAGAATTGCTGTGAGTTTCAGGCTGTTTTCATCGTGAGCTCAGAATCAGCCTGGACTACAGAGCATGACCCTGTCTCCAGAAAAAAAAAAGAAAAAGAAAAAGAAAGAAAGAGGAAACTAAGTAGGTGCTTCTGCATACAGGCAGTGGGAAGCGTGTCAAGTGCTGGGGAAGAGAGGGATCCCACGAGCCCCAAGTGCCGGCCTCCTCCGCCTGCTCCCCGTGCGCCCTTCCCTCACAGCCAGTGCTTCGGCTTACGCTTTCGTGGGTCACGTTCTTCTGCATACCTTTGTGTAGTTTGCTTTTTCTTCTTTATGTGCTCAAAGGGTTGTTCGCTCTCTAGGGGTGTTTCAGAAAATTTCTATCACATAATTTCCATCTCATTCTCTTCGTAATTTTTTTTTACTATCCTAGAGTCCTTTCATTGTTCTTCCTTCATTTTTACTTCCTTGTTTATATCCAGACCCCCTTCGAAAACATGTAAACTCCAGAAACATAACCTTTGGCTCCAAAGACTGGTCATATGCCCCGCAGCATGCAGGCTGACACCAGGCATACAGTAGGTGCTCTTGGAGTGCTTGTCGGCGACAGAACGGCAACGAAGCACAGGGCAGCGGAGTAAGAATACATCCTACACTTTGTTGTTTTGTATATGTTATGATAATCATATCACATTTAAAGGATTTCAAATTAAAGTATTGGAGCCGATGAGTAGCAGGACACGTTACCTTTAGGAAATCAAATCTTGCAACAAAGAAGAGAAATGAAAATTTCTGTTCTCTTACACTAAACACCCATAGGACAGATAGAAAATTCTTTTAAATCTATTGAAAAAGTGTTTCCTACTAGCAATATCTCCAGGGTCTCTCCCTTCCAATGCCAACACTGTTCTGATTTTAAGCTACTGAATTAATAATTGAAATCAATATTCTTTTCATATAAGTGCTCAGCTTGCGTAGCCACACACTTATTCTACTAAAACTTCTAATATTTAAAATATTTATGGATGCTACCATAGGGACCAATATTCATAGCCTTTTCAAGAACCACATAAGTATATCTTAGAACTTTATACACTTCAGGTTATGTTTAGAGTGTTATGATAGAAACTACTTATTTTGAAAAAGTAAGTATCTAGATGCTTGATAAGACTGAATCAGGTACCTTTTATATAATCAGATTTGGGGCAGAAATAAGTCAGAAGTATAAACTGAGTTTTGTGATAAGTAAATAATTGACTCAGGCATAAATGAATAAAAGTCTGAGATATATTTATATCTGTTATCCACATGAACTAATGCCTTGAATAGAAGGAATCCGGAAAGTTTTGGTCTGTTTGCAATTGGCTTGATAGACAACCTCCAATAGAACCTTATCCTGAAGGACTAAGGCTGAAGGGCACCTATAACCTCAGAGTGGAGGTGTAGAGTGCAGGTTTGCTGCTTTGGCAACAGGTGCACAGGCTTCTTACAGGAGGGTGGCAAGGAGACGCTCCTTGGAGCAAGTGGCTCAAGGTGGTGCTGAAAAAACATCCAGCTAATCTAATCAGTGAGTACTTATACTTTGGCTCCAAATCTAGAAAACTTAAGTTTTCTAGTTCCAAACATATTTTGTTTCTATTAATTCATGGCTGCCTGGAATATTTTTAGCAGGAATCTAAGTACACAGTGATGATATTAAAAGAAAGCTTAAACAGTCATTTGAAAGAGACAACTGTGAGTTAAATTTACCGAAAAAGCCATGGCATTTTCTTAACTTTGCAATTTTGCTTCCAAACCTTGTTCAAAAGTCACTTTCTTAAGGAAAATAAAAACCTTGAAAAAAATAAGAAAAATAACTATAACGCCATTCTATTTCCCTACATGAAATCTTGCAAGCCAATTTGAGAACATTCCTTTGCTCTGGAAACTAGTTAGATGGGTTAAAAGTTACTGTGAAGTGACCCTGAATTTCTCTCCTAAAATGATCATCCACCAAAATGTTGTACAGTAGTTGTACAAAATGTTGTGCAACTGTTGCAAGTCAGTCTAGTTACTTGGGGCTACATTAGTCATGTCGTAATGAGCCAGTAATAAGTGTTACTACGACTCTAGAAAGAACTGGCATTCCTTGGAAAATAAGAGTTCAACAGCTCTTTTAAATTAGACATTGTGTTTGTTATCTTCCTGTCACTACACAAAAATATTACAGATAAATCAACATATGAAAGTTAAAGGTTTATATTTGCTCACAATTTTAGGATTTTTCAGTACATGATCAATTGGTCCCGTTTCTTAGGCCTGTGGTAATATAGCACATAGTGGCATAAGCACATAACACAGATAAACTACATACTTTGCGGCCAGAAGGGGACAAAGAGATGGAGCAAAGAAGAGGAAAGGGATGAGGCTCCCTGTGTACTTCAAGGGCACATCGCTCATCAATTAGGTCTCACGGCTTTAAGTTTTCATTTTCTTTCACTTGAACCAAGCTGGGACTTCAAGCCTTAACTAGAGGTCTTTAGGGAGCATTTCAGAACCAAACTATAGGGAATATAAAGATAGCTACAAAGCAAGAGAAACTTAGGTTTTGATCTTATTAAAAGATATTCTGAGGTGTATTTAAATAGCTAAGTTTTCCCTCAGTGACAAAGCTGAGATTTTTCTTTTAGATGATAGCAAGACTTTCTGGTTTTGTCTGTGAGAATTAAAATCTTCGGATGATGTTGATAACAAAATCCCAGAGGCTGACTCAGACGTCCCCTTCTTGGCAGCTTCCTTCAGAGAAGCCCTATTAGATTGGCCGCTTATAAGGGAAATACATCCTAGTCCCATGAACTATCCCTAAATGGTGCTCCGCAAATGTGAGTTGATGATAAAGATGGTAATGATGGTGGAGATCGTAATGGTGAGGAGTTCCGTGGATTCAAAAGATACATGGGTGAGGGGTGTCTAAAATGTGTTTTAAAATATTTAGAACTTGAGCAAGGATCTGCCTTAAATATGAAAATGTTACACTTCATGAACTCTGTAAAAAGCTTTCAAGTTTTCATAGTCTATATACAAACTCTACCAGATTGTATCACCAATCCTAATGGAATGCTTTAGTAGAAGGATCAGAAAAGGTGCATTGTGTATCAAGCCCTGGAATAAAATCCACTGTTTGAAAGAATACTCAGATACTGTGGTGATCTGCAAAGAATTACCATCTTAAAGAGAAAGAGATACCTAAACATTCACTTAGGAGAATGGGATATGTGAGGTACTTAGCACAAATCAAAGCACTCATCTTAAAGGTGAGATATAAGATTTCAAGGTCATCTGCACAGAGTGGGTGACAGCTGATGTGGGGATGAGTGGTGATCATAAAACAGGGTGGAGGCCTTTCCTCTAGCATGAAGGGAGTGCAGGCTCAGGTAATGCAGTGGGAATGATTCAGAAAGCTGAGGAAGCCTCACATAACTCCAGTAGGGGTTGTTCTGTGGACTTTATGTTTGGAGTTTAGG
The DNA here is from genome assembly GCA_004027205.1 of Ctenodactylus gundi. Lineage (NCBI taxonomy): Eukaryota > Metazoa > Chordata > Mammalia > Rodentia > Ctenodactylidae > Ctenodactylus > Ctenodactylus gundi. The sequence goes on from PVKB01002245.1 coordinate 238,064, forward strand.
AAGGCACTAAAGTTTGGAAGAGTCTAAGTTTATGGATGAAGCGTGATCCAGCTGTCATCTGTATAAAGTGTGAGAAGTCTTCTTAAAATCACATTTTTTTGGAAGACTCACACATTACACAATAGGTTACAATGAAACATGATATACAATGACAAATGCTATAATTAATTCAATAATTCACTTACTCCACCTTGCACTTTATTGATCATTGAAAAAATATTTCTTAATCATTTATTTTGTTCCAATGCAGTATTATGGAAAAAATTACACATTGAAAGAGATAATTCTTTTTTTAAGTGACTTAATAACTTAAGTTCCTAAGTGATCTTGATAGTGACTAATGCAACAAGTAGCTAATAAACATGTGATAATGGCAGTAATTGAGATGCCTTTAAAAAATAAAAAAAATGTGAGAGGATTTCAGCTTTTTTGTTAGTACCAAAAATAGGCTAAATTTGTTTTTCAAAAAAAGAGTAAGACTCTCCTAGGAAGAATCATTGCTTTGATGGACAGTGGTAGGCATTTTACCTGGGCAAACAGCTTATGTGCAGGCCTAGAGGTAGAGAAAGGAAAAATATGAACTTACTGGAATAGCAAAGACAGCCCAAGAGTTAGGAAATTATGAGATGAAAAAAATCTCTTTTTATCTAGTTTGGAAAGTAGAAATACAAACAGTGAGTTTTCCAATTCTACAAGGGGAGGCCAGAACATTGACCATTTATTTTGATATTAGGGCTCTTGGGCATGAAAACTTTTAATTAGAATGTCCAATTATTACCAAAAACTACAGTGATCTTTGTGTGGTTGAAATATCATAGTGAAAACAATAGAGTATTAAACATTCCTATAAAAGTGAGAATAAAACTGAAATTATATATGCTTCTAATTTGAAAATGCAGATCAGAGAGAAAATATCAAAGTGGTAATATCTTCATTTTCAAAGCACTATTTATCACTACTCTGCAACCTACCGTTCTTTATTGGCCTATTACCTCGATGATTAAACTTTTCAATTACACGTTGCATTGTATTAAGCCTTATGCAATCATTAATTAGTTCACTCACATAAAAACCAGTGAAAAAGCAAAGGGATTTTATTACCTACTGTTTCACAGATGAGAAAACAAAGGCAACAAGGTTAAGTGGCTTCTGAATTCTCCCTTTCTGGTCTGAACCGGAGGAAGCAATTCTGGCTGACTGCGTGGCCTAGCTAGTACTGGGTCCTCACCTCTGCTCCCAGCCTCACACTCTCCAGTAATGGGCAGTGGGCACCCCTGGTGTTCTTGAAAATTAATGATATTCAGAGCTACATGATGTATCTGTTTGCAACTGATGTTTGTTTATTTGTGGCAATTAGCAACTATTTGCCTGGAAGTGACAGTATTAGTTTGTCCTTCTTTGTAAATACTGATTTCTAGGATGGTAAGATGCAGACACTCAGGGAAAGAGAGATGATGGAAGAACAGGACCATGAATCTTTTGAAGAAAGGAGAGAGGCCACATGCAAAACAGCCAAGCAAGGCGGATTGGATATTTCCTGCTGGACATCAGATATTCTTGTTGTCTCTAATGTGTTCTCTTTCCTCTCTCTTCAAAGTGCAGTTCTCTTTTTTTTGTCAGAATTCCCATCAGATAAATAAAGAGGAGGCTGAAAAGACAGTGTGGTTTACTAGACCTTGGTTTTCCTTACCCAAAGATTGAAAAAAGTAGTTCAGAGCATGAACTTCTATGAGTAGTAGTTTGCTTGGTAGGCATCAAGGAACTAACATCATGATGAGAATGGCATGGGGGAGTGCAGAGGAAGCAAGTGGCGAGAGAGGGCGAGCAGGTGAAATGAGTATGGTGGCTAAGAGGAACAGCACCTGTAACTCGGTACTACTTGGTGGAAATCTTCTACATCTTCTAGGATGACGAGATTCTTGGCGATTGATCTCTGTCCGGTGTTCTCATGTCTGTAAGGAGGTCTAGCCAGCCTAGAAAATACAAGGAAGTATTTTTTTGAAGATATTTGACCATGTGGCCAATGCACAACATAACATAGCTTTATTACCTGAAATACTCAAAAATCTAAAACTCAGGTAACCCTACACTTCTCAGGCTCACTCTGCACCTGTTGCCAAACTCTTTTTGAGTTTACTTGGGCTTGTGTCCTTTGTGATGTTTTCCATTTCAAGTCTGTCTGTCTTTACCTCAAAACCTGAGCTTCCCTTTCAGCTGAACATTCATGAATCGACTGATATGTGAAATGTATCTGTCCTGTATCTTCTATTATTTCTTTCTTCTTTTTCTTTTGAAGTACTAGGAGTTGAACACAGAGCCTTGGCACTAAGCAACACTCCTAGATATATATTTTATTGCTTATTTGAGACAGTCTCACAGTCACTAACGTTGCCCAAACTGGGTTAAACTTGCGATCCTTCTGCCTCAGCCTCCCAGAGTGCTAGGATTACATGTGTGAGTCATCACACTCAGCTTCCTATGCTCATTCTATTTTTCCCCATCCTCATTTTTGATCCTCCATCTCACCTTCCCTCCTTCCCCCCTACTATTATACCCATTTGGTTCTATAAAATACATGTACTCTGGGTTTCTCCTATTAGAAAACCCATGTGATATTTAACCTTCTTAGTCTGACTCACTTCCTTAAGCATCATGGTCTCAAGCTGCACCTATTTACCTACAAGTGCCTCAAGTCTACTTGTCTCTGTGGTACTCTCTTGATACTGTTTCTCTAACATCTTCTTTTCCTTTGTTGTCTGAAACTAGAACCAAAGAAACCCCTGGCCTCAAATCTAATTTTGTAGAAACTCTCTCTGGTATCCTTTCCAGAACATTTGCATTTGTAAGGATGATCTTTATAGCTGACACAATGAGTTTTGTTTAGGAGAAAGATTCATAATTTATAATTTCTGTTGTCCTTGACAGTGATGTGCTGGACTATTTCCCATTGGTTTTCAGGAATTCAGGAATTGAAAGTGTATATCTCTTTCCTGCCTTATTTGTACTAAATTCTTTGGAGAAAGAGAACTCGATGTGTGTGTGTGCTCGTGTGTGTGTGTGTGTGTGTGCATGTGTGTGTGTGTCTGTGTGTGTGTGTGTGTGTGTGTGTGTGTGTGTGTGTGTGAAATTGGAGGAGATTTACTAGATCGGCTTACGTTATAAATAGCTGAATAGTCCCACAGTAGCAATTTGTTGAGCTGTTGTAAGCTGAGAAAATCAGTAGCTGCTCAATCTAAGAAGTTGGAAGCCTCAAAACCTGAGAGACCAATGATACTGCCCCAGTCCAAAGGTGATGGTCTGTGATCTCCCTGGAGAGTCATTAGTTCAATTTTTCCTCAAAAGGCTGAAAAATTTGGAGTCTGATATTCATGGGTAATGACAGTCACAAAAGTGCACCAGTTCAACTAGTCAGTTATCTGTATATGTCTGTAACTACCCCTTCAAGTGTTTTGCAAATTCCAACCAGATGCCCAAACTATTACATGATGCTGTCCACGCTCAGAGGCGATCTTGCTCATTTGGTTGGCTGATGCCTGTGCCAACTATTTTTGGAAAATTCTCATAGATACACACGAAAGGGAGTGTCTCCCTTTTTCTAGTCATCTTTCAATTTAGTCAAGTTAATAACCAAAATAGACTGTTACTTATGTCCAGTGATTTCACCTTGGTATCTTGAAGCTGGTGACAGAGGGAACTTCAGTACTTCTTTGGTAATGAGTCAGGTGAGCAGGATACCGTCTTTGAGTTCCACTGTGAGCCAATTTAATTGCTTTCTGTGTGGCTAAATTAACATAGTCTTGTTTGACTATCTTTTTACATCTCACAGTTCAAAGTTACAGTGTTCAGTATTTTCAATTCTGTGAAACTCACAACGTCCCTTGCCTGAGTTGTAGAGTGAGCTGTAGGGGTGCCATCTGTCCCACGTCATATTTAGGTTGCTGTCCTGTTCTGAAGAAGGGAGTTCTGTCTTAGATCCAGGAGCTCTGGGGGTGTGGGTGTCTCTGGTCTCTTCGTAGTCAGCCGCAGAACAAAGAGCAATCGTTTAACGCTCATCCTGTATGTTAGATGACCATGATGACTCGCTTTCATGTGCCTTTGACCAGCTTCCCTGAGAAGCAGACGGGGTACTTCCTTACATATGAATGTTGTGAGTAGCCAGGACGAAGAACAGAGACTTGGGAACAAAAATAAGAAGAACTTGGTTCTGTACCTGGGCTTGCTCATCATGCCAGCCTTATCACCTCTAAAATGTGGCTAATGACACCAGTTTATCAAAGTGAATGTAATGATTGCATGAAGAAAATTTTCTAAAAATGTTAAGGACTCAAATTATCATAGCTACTATTACTCATAAGGTTTTGAAAATGCTATGCAAACTCTCAAATATTAGTATTACTTGATTTAATTTATAGGACGTATTCACTTGCTGTAGGATCTAGCCTGTAGAAAATGTTCAGTAATTCTTGAGAAGATTTATGAAATTGAGCAAGACTGTTTTCAGTATAGTTGAAACTCAGATAATTGATTTACCCACTACTTTCTCAGAGAAGAAATTAAGTATTTGCTTCAGATAAAACATTTTCAGCAAAGTGAATGAAACTTGCCCTTCAAAAACCTAAAAATAAACTAAACAAACACACACACACACACAAAAACCCAGAGTAAGTGGAACCCAGTGGCGATAAATTGCCTTCATAGAAATATAGCACCATGGAGTTAGTCTGGAGGACTTAAGAGTTGTCATAAAAACATCGCACATATGTTTTAATGTCTTTGGGGATTGTTTGTAACACCATTACAAGTGTTCGCTTGGGAATTAATTTACTTACATCCCATCTGAATACAAAGTGTGCTTAGTTCATTCTTCTAAGAAACATAAATCGAGTCTGGTTGCACACTTTGACACTTATACTCTCAGGAAGGCAGTGCCTCTTTTCCACCACTCCCACCATGGAAACAGCTGGGTATTTGATTGTTATTCTGTAGATGTCCTGCTGAAGCACTGCAGTATGTAGTTTACCTATTGGGGTCACTAATTCTATTCCTTCAGTTTAGTGCTTTACTTTTGGAGAGAAGGTAGTTAAAATAGTTACTAGGCTGCCAGACCAAGGTCTCATTCAGTATCTGAGTTGATATGAAATGCGTAACCTTCTTTTGAAGGGGCAGGGGAGACACAAGATGTGTTTCATGGAATGACCTTTAGTTTCAAGGCCCTATAGATTACTCAGAAATGTTAAGCTAGTTATTTGGTTCCTCTGAGTCCCAGTTTCTAGATTTGAAATGAGAGAGATGCTTGTTACCTTTTTAAGAAATGATAAAGAACAAAGGAGCAAATGTGTGGACAATAGAGTGCTGGACACAGATTCACAGCCATTTTAAGTCCCATATACAGTTCTCAAAGGTTTTAGTTATTCTAGGGAACATTTTAGACATTCTAGGGAACATTTGTTCTGAAGTTTTGTAGTTATAGCATGTTCCAAAAAGCAAATCAGAAGCAAAGAAAGACTCAGAGCCAAGGATATTGACCAGAGTGGGACTGTGTGGCAAGGCTTAAACTTTCAGGTTGCCTAATGGTGGTACGCGTGCTGCATACAGGTCAATACAGAGAGACCTGGAGAACCAAGTCAAAGAGCTTGGAAACCTCCTGCTGCTAAAAGACCTCAAAAATTTCTTAGAATTTTTATATTCTGCCAGGATTATTATCATTATTGTTTTTAGGAAAAGATTCTAACCGGCCCACTTTGCATGGAAATTAAATGCCTAGACTGAATGTCTTTTCCCTCAAGTTGAAAATACAAGAACATAGTGGTACTTGGTAAAAGGTGTTTAGAAAAAAAAAAAAACATAGCTGTTGTTTGAAAAAAAAAAAAAGTAAGACCAGCCAGTTGGATAAAGATGTATGGATTAATTGCCAAATCTGTGTCTCACCTGCATTTTTTATGTAGCAGATATGAATGCTTTATAGGTAATGAGGTCCTCAGAAGGAGAGTTATGGCCTAACAGCCTGACATTTGTAAAGCTGTAAAATGTAGGGGGAGATTTTACAAGCTAGATGAGTTGCCCTCCTGCATATTAACACAATTATGCACCTATGCACATGCCTAGGAGTAAATAGTTTATTTATAGCATTAGGATTCTCCAACGGATATTAAACAGACGTTGCAATTTGCATTTTAATTTTCTTACAAGAAACTCTTCCTATTTGTCTTGTAATGTCCAGGAGCTCTAAGTGTTTATGGCTATTCCAGTGGTCTTCCCTCCTGTGCAGTGCTTTGTTTTGGAACTAGCAGGACTGACAGCACTCCAGGCTCTAATCCCCTACTGTCAGGGACTGAGTTCAGTCGCTCTAGCACGGAGAGGCTGCTTCTCTGGGAAACCAGGGACTCAGGAACACTAGAACACGGCAAAGCCCACCCTCAGCTGGCTTGAAGTCCTTGGCCCTTGTCTTCACTCCTTAACGCTCTTCAGTAAAGTCTCTGAGGTAGCTAGCAGTTTGAAAGAGTAGCCTAACTCTTGAAATACTTTGTTTTTTTTTTTTTTTTTTTTAATTTGTTTCGTTTAAGTGTGAGAGTAGAGAATTATTGTTGGGCCGTCAGCAGAAATGAAACTGGGTACAGGCTTAGTCAAAAGAAGGAAAAGACCTTGCAGCACTGCTTTGTCCTTGGATGAAATTTCTCTAGCAAGAACCTGTAACCTTTTTCCTACCTTAGATATGCACCCTTAAAATGAAAAAGTTATTTCTTCTGAAGCCCAAAATCAATATGTCAGCAGGGACTGGTTCTCTAAAGACTCCAGGGAAGAATCTTCCTTCCTTCTTTCAACATTTGATGGCTCTAGGAAGTTTGTGGCATTCTTTTTTTTTTTCAGCATCACTCTGACATCTTCTTCTTTTGTCACGTGCTCTTCATTATTATATGCTCGCATCTCTCTATTCCCAAATAAGGATACTCTAAGGATCTTTCTAAAGATGTTGTCTTGCAAGGACACTAAACATTGTATTTTGGCTTCACTGTAATTCAATATGTTCTTATTATATCTGCAATGGCTCTAGTCCCAAACAAAAATAAATTTACAGCATCCTGGAGTTAGTACCTTAATATTTACTTTTGGGGAATGCAATTCAATGCACAACAATTGAGTAATAAAAAAATCACCTGCTCACTCTAGTATGAAAAATATAAGTTGTGAACACAAACTCCAGACTAATATTTTGTGTTATGTAGTAGCAACCAATTTTAGAGGAGATGGACCTGTAACTTGTTAAGTTCTATGCTGTTTCAGCAGGCATTTTCTTGCTTAAAGACAATTGTTTAAGATCTGAGAAAAGTCCAGTGAAATAAATCTATAGTCTTCACTGAATCTGACATTTATTCTCAATCTGCACAGCGACTACTTCTCTTAAATACAAATTCTTACATCTAACCACCCAGTATCCTCCTAAATTTTTACCCCAAATCTGTTCTCATATTTTATTATGATTTCAATTTTCTCAGTCCTTTTTTCTCTATATTTTAGGGTAATTTGAAAATCTTTTATCTAGAAAAAAAGACTATCCTTTCTTTAAAAAATGTACAGGGATCAGTAGTCAACGAGTAGGTCAGGAACGCATTTAGAAGCAAGCAGCTTGTTCAGTGCTTTGGTTGTCACCAAGGATGTCAATTTCAGTCACAGAGCTTGCACATGTTCGTGAATACCACACTCAGGGGTGTGGCACTGACTTTCCTACTTTGCCTGAATGTCTGTGTCTTTTTTTGTTAAATATTGCCACTGATTGAAGTAAGATCCAGGGTATAGATTGAAATGGAGAAGAGTCATCTATAACCACGAAGTAAGAAACTTCTAATTTCCTCTTTTTCACAAGACAGTCCACAGAACACCCCTGCTTGATGCACAGGGACAACTGGGACAACAATATACGAAGAAGCTTTTGTTGGATGAACAAAATCCTGGAACAGAAGGCTGTTTCATTTGCCCTTACAAATGCAATGCGGAGTTGGTGCAGGAGAGACCAGTATATTCTTTTTCCTTTAAAATGACATGAAAAGGTAGAAATGTTTTATGTAACAAAACTTTGTCGTATCGTAGAGTACTAGCTTAGAGTGAGAATGTGCTGATCTCTCTACTGCGCATTAATGACAATGGAAATCCTCATGACAGCTGATTGCAGCATTTTATTTCAGGTCCATCCCACAAAGCACTCACTGTCTAAAGCACAAATCCTTATGTGCTATTGGCCCTCGGTTTCACAATAACAATAAAAGATTTTATGATACTCTGTCTCTCATTCTGTCTTTATGCCATCATGTTCGTTATTCTTAACTCCTAATTCAATAGAAATTTTCCCAAATTCACTATTTCCTCTCAAAATGAGAATGCTAAATATTTTGAAGTTTAGCTGGAATAATTTTTACATTGTATTCAGAGCACATCTACTCACAGAGAAGCAAAAACATAAATGTATTTTTCCATCAATTTGGGGGAACACCCGTTAGTGGGGAGGCACTGCAGGATATGGTGAAGCCAAAAAAGTGAATGTTGATCCCTGTTCACTGGGAGTTCAGTTTCGTATGCATATGTGTGGGAGGGTGGAGTGGCAGGAGTGCATAGAAACTAGGAGAGAAAGAGATGGACAGGTAGCTAGGATTAAACAAATAAGGCAACAAATACATAACATAAGCAAAATATTGTGTACTAAATGGGACAGAAAGGGCTTCTAGAAGTGATGGATGAGCAATACTTTGTATATAACCAAGTCAAGCTGTGAGACGGAAGTTTAGAACACAGCACATTCAGAGAGAAAGGGGCATATTCAGAGGCTGGCAAGAGGTTCAGCTTAGTCATCAGTAGACACATAATTTATTGATTGGTATTTTGAGAGGCCCTCACTCTAGTCCATTTCTAGCTTTACAAAAGCTAGTGTCAAAGCTCACTGGGGTTCATTAAAATAGTTGTGGATTATGTTGTTTGCAAAAATGTAAATGTACATCATTATAGGCTGCAGTACATTTGCATATATTTTAAAAATGAAAAGAGAGTTCTGGTCGCCTCTATGAACTATGCCACCCCCTTCCATTTAAAGCAATTAAAGGTACCGTTTATTATTTCCATAGAGCTATCTGTGCTAATCTGTATCTCCTGCTGGCAACAATTCCCCTTTATCCTACATAGTAGGGCACAAGGGAATGCAGAAACATGACATCAGTTATGGAAGCGAACCTGAGAGAAAAATAAACCCATCAGTTTTGTGAATCTTTTGAGTACAAGACTGTGAGGCATATTTTATATGTGTGTGTGTTTTTCTTTTCTTTATTTCTTTAAGAGGACCCCCAGATTTCCTGTATTCAGCGCTGTCTCTTGGCTGTGAGATACCCTCTCATTAGTCAAAGATTGAGCAGTCTACAGTAGTGCCAATGGCTAGAACTTGCCCCCATCTGTGTGTGTGTAGAGGTGAAGGTGAAAATAGAGAACTCTAGAGGCTTAGCACCCAATGGACCTGAGTTCACATATGAACGGATCATTTGGTGTGTACCTATATCTACTTCTTTTTAAAATTTCGTATTGATTTCTGTTATAAATATTTGGTGGTTTTCAGAAGACAATAGTTTTCTGAAGCATAAATGTATTGAATGTGCTTCTCCAAGTTCTCAGTTCAGTTTTATTAAAAGCTCTACATATGTGTCCTTCACTATGTTAATGAAAATGTAAGAAGTGAAGGTATAGAGCCACAGTCTTGTTAGGAAAAATGAGAGTGCACATGGGCATGTTTATATTTGTTAGAATGGTTGGTGAAATTCAGCTCAATGATTCCTCAGTAAGTTATACTAATTCAGCATTTGCGAAGGGAATGGTACTTGGAGGTACATGTGAAAGAAAGTGGACTTTGCCTCTTTCCACCTGGGTTTCCTGAAACTCGTTAATCCTATAAAAAACTAGCATAATAATCACGCTAAAGTAATGACATTGTGGGGGTTAACTCAGCACAGGGCAAAGCTGGCACTTTTCATAAATACCAGCATGGTTGCTCTCACCCTGAAACTAAGTCTAGATTTCTGGGGACTGAGGTTTTTTTATTTTTTAATCTGAGCTCCAGGTTTTTATATTGTACTTTATTTATTTTCCCCATATATATGACACATAATGGTTACAGTGAGCTTAGGTATTTTGTACACATACATATGGCGTCAGCATTACAATCCCTTCCCCTTCCCATTTTTGACCTACTGCACCCTGCCATTCCTCCTAACTCTCACTATCGCACCATTTGGTTCCATAAAATGTCTACGTTCTGTGCTTCTCATCTTAGAGAAACCATGCAATATTTAACATTTTGTGTTTGGCTCACTTCACTAAGCATGATGGTCTGCAGTTGTGTTCATTTACCTACAGCAGCCTCAAATCTACCTGTCTTTATGGAAGCAGAGCACTCCTTTGTGTACATGACCACGAATTTTGCATCCACTGATCTGTTGATGGATATTTTGGCAGGTTTCTAATACTGATGACTCTACTACTGTGGGGACTCTGATTACTGGCCCTCCTGTCCAATGCCCTGTTCCAACTTTTGTTAGCAAAGCTGTGCAGAATCATAAGTCAGTTGAGAGCTTCTGTCATATATCAGGGACATACTCCTCTCATTTTACTTATTGTGACCTCTCTAAAAGTATTCTACTTTTAGACAATTGCCCACACTCAACTCTTGCTTTTTCAATCTTACATAACCTACTTTTTTTCCTGGCTCCCATGACTCACTCTTCCCTTGGGTGGCATTTGATACTCTTAATTTAAGCTTCTTTCATCTGCTTGCCAAATCCAGATGTTGGAAATACACTAAATGAACAAGTAACAATAAAGCTGTACTCTCCAGCTGTATGATAGGCATAGTAAGAGGTGAAGACATAGAAATTCCCAGGGTCATGCTGCTTCTGGACATATACATCTGGGAACTACTATTCCGTGGCCTATCTCATCCAACATGTTTTTATTTTTTCAAGATACCCATTTTTAGAAGGTGCTCCTATTTAATTTTATTTCATTTTGTTCATTCCTAATCCCACTCAGTTTACTCTTTTCTATTTTTTATTTATATTTAAAGATCATTTTATTATTACTGCACACTGGATATCATGTGTAGATGTGCATATAACTTGTTAAATAAGAGTACTATAATGCTGACATTTGTTTATGTAGTGCCTTGAGATTTTACATCTTTACAATATCTTTTGATTGTTATGATGTTACCAACAATTGGAGAATCAGTTAGAATTGCATTCAAATACAAACCAGGTAAGGGTAGCAACTCAGGCAAGTGAAGTCATTTGGCTAAGACGAGGCAGCCAGATGTACTTTGGATAGCGATTATACATCTGGTAGTTTTAATTCTAGTGTTTTCCACACACAATTTCTTAATTTATACAAATAATTATTGAATGACTTCTGATAGCTAGAGATAAGGCAACAGTTTTGTGAATGCTCACATTTTAACAAAGATCTTGGATGTTTTAACTTAGGGAATTTTTTTTTTCACAAATAGAGTGTCTCAAGTGTGTTTTTGTCTGTTTTGTGCTGCAATAGAAAAATACCTGATGCTGGCTAATTTATACAGAACCAAGATTTACTTTTTATGGTTCTGGAGACTGGGAAGCCCAAGAATAATGCTCCAGCATGTGGTGAAGGCTTTGTGGTATCAGTGTACAGTGCCAGGTAGAAGAGTGAAAGATGACCAGCGAGATAAAGAGATTTAACTTGCAGCCTCACGATTTTTTTTTTCATCCTGATTACTATCTATCCACCCAAGAGGGTAAAGCATACATGACTTAAAAATTTCCCATTAGGCTCTGCTTCTAAACACTGTTGCTTTGGAGACTAAGTTCCCAAAACTGTCTCCTGTGGCATACCTACACAGAAACCATTAGATGGGACAGTGGTGATAGAAGGTCCTACTGTCACATATGTGAGCAATAGTGGCACCACTTCCAGACCTGCTTACAATCCCAGTCAATTTCAATTATGTATTCACAAATATTCCGTGAAAGGAATATACAGTTCCAAGTAATCTTCATAATAGCATATAGGTATGATTTTAGTTAGATTTAAAATAACACCCTGTTATTATATTTATATTTAAGTTGATGTAACTAAGACTGAGATGTGAAATTACCAGATGCCGAACGCCTGATACTCTTCACATTTATGGATGACTTCAGCAATGCTGGGGAAGTCTCGTCACAGTTCTGACTGGTCCTGACCTTGGTCCTTACCCAGAGACTGGAAGCTGGGGGAAATTTCCTGAGGCCACTTCAGAATTCTGTTTCTCTCACCCTCTCTGTTACTGGTTGCCGTTCTATTGCATTGTCCTGATGTTGTTTTACCTGGAACAGTCATATCAAAGAGATAGTGCCTGTGCTGGGAGCTTCTGGCTGTACCAGAAATGCTGCATGAAGACCTTATCTCATGGGACTGGCTCAGATTTCTCTCTGATGGTGGTCTCACAAACTGTGGCCCTGTTTCCCCATTCCCAAAGCAGAACATTAGCACCTAGTACCCTTTGGCATCTGGTGCACCTTACATCAAAATCAGACCATTAGCTGCAGTTGGGTGGTTCTCTTTGACAGCAATTACTGCAAATACCACCCTGCTTCTCAAGTACTCCCAGCTTTTGTAATGTTTCAAGTTATATATAGATTTTTTTCACATAGGAGAGTGACATCCTCATAACACAGTCTGTCTTTGGCTCCACCGAAGCATGGCAACCTTTAGCTAGAGGACAAGACTTCCATGAATTGCTGAGCCGCAGTGCTCAATTAGTCTTCCAATATATTTTTCCCCTCTATTTTCCCCTCTCATTCTGTCAAACATGTCAAAAACAGAGCAGCTTTCTGATGTGGATACTGGCTCATTAGGCCCCAGCTGAGATCATTAAATTCTGTTTCTTTAAGAAAGAACAGAAAGGGCAGATTTATACTTCCTCTGATAGAATTGGTCTTAAATTTCCTCCCTGTTGTGAGACGGATAGTTGGCGATGAATCAGTGATATTTCAGACTCCACTGGGGGCAGACCAGCTGCTCACTGCATTGAGGTTTCTGCGATAGAGTAGCAAACAAAGAGCCATTCAAACAACATGTACATTTCTAGTGTTGCCTCCTTCTATGGACAAATCTTAATGGCATTAGTTTGTTCTTTTAAGTGAGATTTCTCAAGCTGGCACTATTGACATTTTGAACCCAAAATTTTTTGCGGGAAAGCTGATCCTGAGCATGCAGGCTGTGAGCAGCATCTGTTAGATGCCAGTGGTAGATTATCCAGTATGTGACCAATAGAAACTGTGCCCAGACTTTGCAAATATATCTTCAGGACAAACGCATGTTGAGTCAAGAAGCGCTCCCCAACCCTCTGGTCAGTGGCTTTGTGGGGAGCAGGGCAGGAGGAGGGTTGACTAAAGCTCTGCCTCCTGTCCCTACACCGAATGCCAGTGCTGATCTGACAGGGGGTGGAGGTTGGCTCTCGTCCTTGGGAGAACCATCTTCACTTAAAATGGGCCCTCGTGTCGAAAATGTTGGGACCACTGCTTTTAGATATATTCCTGGTGTTTGGCTTCTTCCAGTCAATTCCTTAGACTAAGTAAGAGTCTAAGTTTCAAGGTGTGAGTATGAGGGCACTTCCTGGTTACCATTAGTATGCCGCATGAATAAACCTGTGAAGCAGGGAGAGGCACATTTGCAACATTTCTTAAGTTTTGTTAATATTATTCTCTCCATTTATTAGCCTACTTCTATGCTGTTTGCTGATATTTAGTGCCCCCTCTGTTGTCATATAGCATATAAAAGCCCCTACTTGTGGCAGGGCCAAAGTTTGACATGCTGGTGACTCTGCATATTCTCTGGGCTTTACTCTCATTCTTATAATACTTACAAAACTAACACTTTTATGTGGAGAGTTCTCCCACAGTCCTCTGGCTAGAAAAGTGGTGTATGTATTAATAATCCGGTGTTAGTAGTTGTTAAGGGTTGGATGGGTTAACCTTACTGCCTATATGTGTCATATAAATATGCAGTTTGCATTTTATGTATTTTAGTACATAACTAAAAGCTCTGCATCTTGAGTTGCTAAGAGAAACCTGATTTCATCTAGTCCAAGATGAGGTTCTTTCAGGGATTACATTGTATATTTACATGAATGCATGTGAACACATATATAGGAACACATAAGGACACATTCAAACTAGAACGCCAGAATTATTTTAAGTTAAATGAGATGGAAGATAATATAAATATTAATTAATTTTCCAAGCCATTGTCATTGCGAAATTGCATGACAGGAAGCGTAGAGTATTTCTGCTTGTTTCCGAGGCCTGTGATTTATCTGCAGTGCTTCGATCTTTGTCCCCACAGGTAGGAAACTGCATTTGTTCTGATAGAGTCAGGAGGATACGTGGCATCATGTGATACTAAGCCCACTGCCGTGCCACATTTCACTGTATTCAGAGGACACATGGGGCACTGCTCTTTTCATACTTTTATGTATCAAGGAAATTCCTAGGGCAGGGAGTCAATTGAGACTTTCTAATTTTTAATGTTTGAAAAGTAGTGTACCGCCTCCTCTCATGACAGCAGCTATAGCCAAGATAAGCAGAGGTAACTTGCATCTAAGGAAAAATGCTCCCACTGCGCCCCTTACAGCACCCTGCATCTACCTCTGCTGATGTTTCATTGCTAGAGACAAAAGCTTTACCTTATGTGAGTGAATCAAGTTAATAAGGCATTAACACACAGATGAATGGAGGCTTTTGTTCCCAGGAAGCCAGTAAGTGTGCGTAATCGTACATCCTTGAGAAAACTTCCCTAGACTGATCAAGCAGATTTCAGACCATTTGGCTTCATTTAGTTGGCTACAAAATTGCCACATGCCACTCATGACAATGCAATCATGTGTGTCATTAGAGAAAACACAGCTTTTCTGTATTCAGAATTATTTTGCTCAAATCAAGACACTCAGTACACTTACATACCTTTAAGGAGATTACTAGACTTTTCAACCATTTTTACATATATTTTCTCTCTTCACCTTTATAGCAACCTTATCATATAGATGAGATTGGGCTTATTTTATCATTTGTAAGTGACCCCAAAATTTGTAGTTGTGAACTAAGGCAATACTGCTAGAACACAAACTTGCTTTTGAAAAATTTTTTAACATCATTGTATGATAGTCCTACCATTTAAAAATGATGAGCTGTGACCTCCTGGTCAATTTTATAAATATATGAAGACTTCAATATTTTTCAAGACCACTGGTTCCTAAAAGAAATAGAAAATTGCTGTTGTAAAGATAAATAACAGTACCAGTTGTTCTTCTCTGTAAGTAAAGAAGAGAATTGCCAGGACTAGCGTCTAAAACAAGAGAAGAGCCAAGACAGTGTTCCAGTATGGAGAATGGTAGCCTGTTTTCACTGTTGTGCTAGATATTTAGCCTATAACCTGGTACAGAGCAAAACATGTTTTCATTTTGCTGGATGAGAAAATGAATAAATGCATGAATAAATTTGTAATCTAACAGATTTCCTAGTCAACTCTTCCTATGCTTGGTTATCTTTACAATATCAAATCCGCTCCATAACTTGTGGAGTGCATACCAATACTCTTTGGGACGGAGCATACGTCCTTTTACAGAAAAACATATACGCTGGGACTCCTGCTTAGCCAGCCCCTCTCTATCCTCATCACTCTGCTGAGGTTATGGCAGACTAGTTTTGGAGCTGTTGAAAGGGTGTTTCTGTGCCAACTGTGGCAATTTTCCTCTTTAGATCCTCTTGCTTCTGCCTGCTCCCCCCCTGCCTCATAGTCACTGCCTTTGTCCTTTGTGTCTTATTAAAACATGTGTGAATTGCTGCTATACCATGACTTAGCCAAGAAGCCCACTAGGTTTTGAGAGCTTGTGTTTCCCAGACATCAAAGTTGGGATTTTTGAAATGCTTATTGGCAATATGGTAATAAAAGAATTTCTTGCTTTTGATGCATTTATAAGGTATTGTTTAACTCACAGATGAAGCTCTTCTGGGAGACTCTGAGTACCCCAGAGCAAAAGAGAAGGAGAGAAAACCAAAATGCCTAGAGCCCTGTTCACTTTCCAGCACTAAACAGGCTACGATCTGTGCGTAACCTGTGAACTTCAGGTGCTCAGTTTCTCAAGCTTCTGGAAGGTCAAGTTTATGGTACACGAAAAGTATTTTAGCCTTTCTTAAAGCTAAATGTAAAATGAAAGTTACTATATTGAATATCTTTATAGATGGAAGGCAATTTTGGATTTTATTTATTATTATTCATTTATTTTACAGGTATATTTCAATTCATAAAATTGTACTCAAACTACCCTGGCACAATGCCAAGCTGGATGAAGGTAGAACTATTTTGGTAACTGAACAGAAGAGACATGGAAATCATTAGAGGTGGGGAGTGGCTGCCCCTTTCTGTTTCCCTTATCACAGGTGACCCATGCAAGTGTTAGTATAACCAACAGGAACAGAGATAGAGAAAAACTCAATTATCTTTATATATGAACCAGTGCTTCTATAATCAGCCACCTCCATGATAAATACAGAAAAGGGGATATATCGCTCATGAGTTGGCCTTTTAGGATGTCACTGCATAAGTTAAAAGTCAGAGTTTTCAGTTTTTTTTCTAAATTTTAAAATTTAAGTTTAAAAAGGGGCTATATAGCCAATGTGGATAGTGAGGATCACATTCAGCAGGAGTCTGGAGGAGTTAAAGACCCAGATGTCCAGGTAGAGACCAGCGCAGAAGGATGGACTATTTAGGGAATGTGAAAACTTACATTTACACAAACATACTTCAGTCTTTCTCACTTGTACAACTTGTGAGAACACACTGGAAACCTCCGTGTAGCTCCTCTCACAGGAAAGCACAACAACCATCAAGTGATAGTACGTGTCTAAATAACGACAGAAAGTGGTACAGATAACTGATCCTAGTCCAGTATGTAAACATTGCCAAGTGGATATGGTACACCACTCCTGTCAGCTTTGTGAAGTTGTGTTGGCAGCTAATTCTGAGAAATAATAGGAACCATGAGAGTTGCATAGAGGTGAATAATGCCAAACCGAAATCCTCTGCATCACAGTTTCACAAAAATCAGTGGCTTAAGCTATGACTGTGAAAGCCTCCAATCTAAAACAAAGTGTTTTTCCATGTCTACATGGGGGATGTTAGTGCTGGCACTAATGGAGAAGAATTACTGGAATTTCTTATCTCTTGCTCTTGTATAATTAATATGTAATATGTATAATACATATAAACATATAAAATGCATATATTTTTAAAATTAAGGTTTAGAAAAAATACACTGAAGGATCTCTAAATTATGATAATGCTGACTCAGCCTTGAGGATGGGTAAGGTGTCAACCTCCACAGATAGAGGCCTGGGAGGCCACACTGAGGAGTGACTTCTACCATATACCCAGGGCATCAGCTTAGCTGGCAGGACTTTTTTGTCACTAGTTAGGAGAGTCTTATTCTATGATTGCCTGTTTCAGAAGCTCTGGTCCAATGACCTATCAATATATGTCTACAGAGATAACTTAGGGGACATGTTACAAAATCACACATCTGGCTAAAGAAGGCAGCAACAAATGGCATACCTTCAGAAAATGTGTAGAGGCAGCAGATGCTCTCAGTAAGCCTCTTTCTCGTGAGCCCCAAATGCCTTCTCCATGGAGCTCAGTGTTCTGTTAAACCTGGTCTTCTTGGTATGCTGCGTGGAGGGTGAGGCCTGTGTGGCACTCTGACTCCGGTGTCCTACTCTCTGCCTCCATCAGCTGGAGCGTGGTTTGTGCGAGTGCTAGCTCCACTTCCCTAAGCTGGCTTTTGAGAGTCTCCTTTTCTTCACTGTATCGTCATCCAAAACTTTACTGATTGAGCTGATTCTCTTCATATGCCCTTTCCTGACAACATTCAGTCATCCACTTTTCGCTGAATTTTCTAAACTTCTGCTTCTAATCCAGTCTTTCATTCAACTGAGAACAAATCTGTTTATAGTCACCAATGATAGAACTATTTTTTAAATTGCAGATTCTACCTTGTCAAGTTCTTGGTGGAATGCTTCTTTTGTTTCCACTGAGATGATTCTTCTTCAAACCATCTTCTTTTTCTCCATCAGTCAACTTCTGTCTGGTCATTAGTGACTCCTTATTCAATGCATCTGCTTTTTCCTCAGCATTATCCAGGTCCTTATGCAGAGTGATTTTTCAGGTTACCAGCTCGAGAGCTCAGTCACCATTTTCCCATTCCAAACTCAAGTTACTTTCTTGTAAAAGCCTATTCTCTTGCTCAAATTGTTCAAGAGATGCGCATGGAAAAGCAGCATAGCCGCAAGAAATGACACCCTGGTGGCCTCCAGTTTCTTCATCACATATAGAATGAGCTTTGCATGTTTTATATAAGGAATCATGTCTGTCTCCTCCTGTGTCCTTGGACTAGTCATGGCCTGGGGAAGTCTGGTTAATATCCCAAGTGATAGCACTGTGCCAGAGAGACTCTTCTATAATGGGAATTTGGTACTTCCCTGCCAGGTGGCCACTGTTGTGGCAGCCTGCTAGCAGCTGCCAGACTCCCCCTCCAAGAGCTTTGAGAAGCACCGCTACTGCTTTGGACTCACATATAAACTGAGATGCCATTTGAACAGTGGTTTTCCCGTGTTTCAAGCACTTTTCTTGCAGTCTTTGGATACCTCACCATATCCACTCAGGAAGGGTTCATTACTATCTCTCTTTCTGTCATCTTCTGGAGAAGATGTCATCAAGCTCTGAGCTCCAGACTGTGGCAGGTGTACTGACAGGCTAGCTGCGGCTTTCCTCCCATTCTTTTCTGACTCACTTTCCAAGCATACAACTTCACAAAAGTATCAACGCTATTTTTTTCTCTCCTTCTGCCTTATCTGCTTTAGTTTCATCAAGAAATATTCAGTGGTACTGCATTTAATAAAAAACGAAAATAACCTTTCATTAGGTGAGCAAACTCAAGCTTTTGTCTCTTGGAGAACATGAACAGGCTCCTCTACCTCTTTCATTACCAAATTGACAGCTGTGGTCATACCAAGAACTCTGTCTTCAGGAGATTTTTCACTTACAATTTGAAATGTGGGGATTTGGAATTCTAGATTCCAGTAGTAACACAGGATTTTCCATCTGAACTTTGGCCCATAGACTCCAAATCTAACAAGTGCCTATCACATCCTTTCTTTTCCCGGCTAAGGAGAAGATCAAAACACCTTTCACGGTAAGTTCTTTTATTAGTTGTTTGTTGCAGAGAGAGGACAATATTCTTTTCAATCCCTTCGTGTAGTTTAAAACATTGCCTGTCCTTGTCGTTGGGAACTCCACTAAAGTAACCTTCACCATCATCTTCATTAATTTCCAAAGACAAACGAATGTAAAGATGTCACCGTCAGGCATTTGTGGTATAGTGACAGCTGAAAGTGGATTCTACTTGGCAGGAGGGTGAAGGGAAAGGCACACTGTAAAGTATCCAGCTCAGAGCTTCTTGTGTATTCTGAAGAGTTCTACACTGTAATGACTTTTTGTGAAAGCAAAACAATCACTCTTGGGCATCTTATTACACCCTCTGACACAGAAGGGGATTTTGTAGATGCAGTAGCTTGCTATTTCAGTATTTGTCTGAGGATCTAAGAGTGTCATAGCAATAAGGTTACATCTAACAAAACCTGACACCAGCTTCTTAAAATGGACACTCCTTAGGCTTCCACTTCATTCCTCAGAGCATTTATTAACACACAACCTCTAGAAGTTCAGGTACTGAATACAATGCTGTCCTCATCAGCCAAATCCAGAAGGACTTGACACATCAGAGCCCCCTTGTCCAGGTGTTAGTGAAAAACTCACGTCTGGGTTTTAGAGCCATGCTAAAGCAAATGGTAGACGAAGCTAAGAGTTGATTAGAAAGAGGTCTATCTCCTTTGACATCCAGCTGTGACCTTCCCACAGGCTCCTTTTCCCCTGGCTGGCCACCCATGGAAGAACCATGAGCATACCCATAGCCCTTTTGTGGCTGTTGCTCCCTTCCTTTTCCTACTATATCGAGTCCTGTTTCCTCATCATCATTTCCATTACTTGTACGTGGTGTCACACCTCCTTGTTTGGAAACCAAAGCTTCATCACTAAGAGTAGATACAGAGTCCGAGGACACAGTGATTTTTCCAACTGAAGCTTTATAACTCAAGAGTGAGGCTCAATTCATGAACAAGTAAACGTTTTAAAAATGCCTTGGAAAAAATAAAGGGAACTTCATGGACAAATTCTGGGAACTTTTTACTTTTTTGTTGTTGCTGTCATTCGGATCTGGAGTGTACCCCAAAAGCCTCATCATGTATTTGGATGCAGTGGGATAGCTGTGGAACTGTGTGCTGTTGGGAGGGAGGGCCTGACTGGAAAGGACAGATGTTCGCAGTTTGACCCAGAGGGGCTTTGTCAGCATGTTGAGATGGGCGGATGCCCAGAGAAGATTTTTCAGATGATTGTTATTGATTTTCCAGCCAGAAATGAGGGATGGGCAGCCAGATGGGGTGTGGGGGCCCTACTGGCAGCTTGAACCACACAAAGGAAGGAAGAAGAAACATAGTAACAGCATTTTCTTGGGAAGCTCCAGCCTTGCTTCAGTCTCCAAGCATGCATTCATTCCTGCCTCGCCCTACCTAGCTTAGGTTTCTGATTTCAGCGCAGTTGAGAAGTCCTCCAGCCTCTCCTGTGTGCTTCCGCCATTGCTGGCTGCCCATGAATGAACTATGTAACACTTTTTGAAATTGCAGAATAACATAAATCTTTCCTCCTGTAAGTTGTAGATATTGAGTGTTCTTTTACAGCAACAAGAAAATACGCATGGCAATTGCACATTTCTATATTTGGTCAGTCTGTGCACATGAACAGAAAGGAGGTAGATCCTGTCACCTCCTCTGCACACCTTTGCTAGCAGGAAGGCTTTCCTATCTGGGCTTCCCCAGTCAAACTGTGCTTGTCTCTGCCCCCTCTAATTTTAGTTTTTAAATCTGCAATCCTAAATTCTAAAACAAAGCTTGTAGATAAAAAAATAGGTCCCATTCTTTAGAGGGCCCATATTCAATTTTTTTTGAGTATGTACTTCAGATTTTGCCCAGTAAACCTCATTAATTATATCTAAAAACAAAACAAAAGAAAACAAAAAACAAAAAAGCAAGCAAACAAAAATAAATACATAGAAATTCCCTATAGAAAACAGAACTCCCTTATAGAAGATTTTTCTAGCTCTAGAATATTTCATTCTAGAGATACTAGTTTTCATTTTTAGAAAAATATGACACAACTCAGAAACTTTAGTAGTCTCTCAACTGAACAACTGATCTAAGTCAAGCTTCTTTGTTTGATAAACAGACCCATCACCCGACCGAATACTTCTGCGTGTGCTTCTTGGTCATTCTGTAGCTTTCTTCTAATTTTCTATTATCTATGTTTGCCTCTGTCTACTACAGTGTATTTATAATGCCTCTTTCATATTAATAAATTCAAATGCATTGCAACAGTTTTTCTAATGCCCATTGTGTTATTTAAAATCTCAAAGAATGACACCTATTTCGGTCTTCTACCCATTAAAAAAATGACAAGAACTCAGCCAATTCACACTCATGTGCTATTATTTAAGTCTTTTTTCAGCTTACCCTGTATTTGTTTTATGTGTTGACTTGTATGTTGCAAACTGAACCATAAACTCTGGAGAGAAGGGGAACGGCTTTTCTAAAAAAAGCTTTTCTAGATTTCACAGAGATTTCTCAATTTTAGGTAGCCTTGCTCAATAAATAATTTATCTGAACATAACTTGAAAAATAAATTTTCCTTGAAAGATAGATCTTCCTAAGAAAGTTACCATCTTTATCTCTACTTTTATGACACCTGCTTACTCCCTAAAGCTGTTAAAAATATCTGTGAACAGTTATTGAGCACTTCTGTGTCCTTGGCATTTTCTGAGAACTTAGAAAGCATAGTCCCATTTAATATTCACTGTAACGTAAACCATCTAAGAAAAAAACCTTGATAAAGTCACTTATGTGTGAGATATGTATTTCATTATAATTGAAATTATGCAATACACAGACACACATGTATATATCACACATAGAAGTAAACTATAAATAATCCCAAGTGGTTATGGCTAAAGGAGAGAGAAGGACTGGAGAGATGTGAATCGAAGTGTACAGAACAGCAGCAATGTGGAACAAGCAAGTTTAGTTTTCTATAATACGATGAAAAAGTTAATAAAATTGAATACTATTATGAACTTTTGTTAAGTAACTAAATTTTAGCCATTTTTCTTTCAGATAAAGTGACTATGATAGATCCTAGATGCATTAATCTGTGGGAGGACCCAAAAGGGGAAGTGGAAGGGATTTTAATGTTGATGCATTGTAGATATTCACATGCAAGCACACACACACCTATGTGGGGACAATAGATGCATTAATCTGCTTCACTATAACAATATTTTTATGTATTTTAGTAATGTTATGTTATAAATCTTAATCATACAGAATAACATTAGAAATAACAAGGACACCCAGTAATTTCCCTAACGCTGCTCAGTAGCAGCACAATCTGTGTTTAATAATTAACACGTTCTGCCCACAGCCTCACCATCACTGATTACCATTTGACTTGTTGATAAAGGCATTCCCTCTGGAGTTAGATGGTACCTTAGTATTGTTTTGACAGGCATTTCTCTTATGGCTAGGGGTGTTGAACATCTTTTCATGTATCTATTGGCACCTTGCACTTCTTCGTGAGTGAACTGCCTCTTCATTTCATTTGCCCCCTTTTCAATAGAATCTTTTATTTTGGTGGGCTTACTTTTCTTCAGCTCCCTGTATATTCTAGTTATGAGCTTCCTATCTGAGTTGTTGGTGGTGAATATTTTTTCCCGGTCTCTCAGGTTCTCTATTTACAATGTTGACAGTTTCCTTTGATGTGCAGAAATGTTTTAGTTTGACAAGATCCCATTTGCTAATAATGGGGATAATTTTTTTTTTTTTTTGCTTTTGGAGTCTTGTCAAGGAAGTCTTTGCCTATCCCTATGTCTTTTAGATTTTTGCCTAATTTGTCTTCTAGGAGGTTCAGTGTTTCACTTTTAATATCTAGGTCTTTGATCCACTTTGATTTGATTTTGGTGCATGGTGGTAGGTGTTTGGCTAGATTCATTCTTCTGCATGTGGCTGACCAGTTTTCCCAGCACCCTTTGTTGAACAGGCTATCCTTTTTCCATTGTATGAATTTGGCTCCTTTGTCAAAGATTAATTAATTGAGGGTATTTGGTGGAATGTAAATTCGTACAACCACTTTGGAAAGCAGTATGGAGATCTCTCCTCTCAAAAGACTGGAAATAAATAACCCCTTCGATCCAGCAACACCCCTCCTGGGAATATTTCCAAAAGATGTCAGAGCAACACATAACAGAGATATATGTATATCCATGTTCATAGCAGCATAACTAACAATAGCTAAAATATGGAAGTCACCAAAATACCCATCAACAGACCAATGGACACACAAACTGTGGTATTTATACACAATGGAATACTATGTATCTATAAAGTCCAGCAACGTGGAGGCTTTTACAGGCAAATGGAAGAAGCTTGAGAACATCATGGTTAGTGAAGTGAGTCAGAATCAGAAGGTGAAACATCGAATGGTCTCTCTGATATGAGAAACCCAGATCACAACTATCTCATGGAACTTAAAATGAAAAACAAAGTGAACCAGGGGAGTAGGGTGGGGAGGGAGTGAGGGGTGCATAGGGGAGGGACAAATGGAGAGTAGGAAAGTCCTTGTCACCTTGACAAGACATGCATGCGCACAAAATCCTCAACTTCATTGTAAACCTTAAATTTTGTGGTTATACATGTCAGTAAAATGGGGAAAAATTAATAACACATTCTGTGTAAGTATTTCACATTCAAAGCCACTTGTATGTAACTACTTAACTTACTCCTTTAGGCTTCTGTGATTTCCTCTATTGAGTAGATAACGAAACTGAGGTCTCGTGTCTCAAAGCAGTGGCCAAACACTGGCCCAACATAGTGAGAAAGTTGGAACTGAAGCAGGGTCCCCTGAGAGCATGGTTTGCACACCATCCCTGGGTCATGATGTCTTTGTTTTTTGTTGCTGTTGCTTGTTTGTTTTTATTTGAGTGTAAATTATTTTCTCTTTTTTATTTTCCCCCATTTTCATTAGTGCACCCATGCAGCATTCCATGATTACATTGAACTTGAAAATTCTGCACTCTTGCATCATGGTCGTTCTTCCAATGTCCTGCACACACTGAGGACTCTGTCCATGTGCACCTCGGCATCATAGTTGGCTCTACATTCGTAATAATTGCATGGACATTATCAGTATAAAAGGGAACGGGAGATGATGAATCTGGTGGGTTTCATAGTCAGGAACGAGCTGTTGAGTTTAGAACTGATAATTTTGATAAAGACAACCATTCTGTCTTTTTGTAAGAACAAAGCCACAAGAAATGTTTCCTGACAAGTGCGGTAGAGTTTGCTTTCCTGATATTGCTCCTAAGTCACTCGCCAGTTTTGTCCCAAAGCCATTCTTTTAGTGTCCTAGCCTCTTCTGCTCCTTTGAAAAGGAGCTACTCACTTATGGGGATGCATTTCCTTTACATCAAGTCTGTTGATCAACTCACCGAAGTGTAGTCAAAGGCCTTTCACTGGCCATCAGTAGAACCACAGAAAATTGCAGACCTCAGAAGCAGTCACACTTCCCTGAATTCGAATCATGCTCCTCAGTTTTTAATATACTTCCCCCCTTATTTAAAAAAGTTTTATTTTTTAAAAAGTTTTGATTATGTCTGTGTATATGTGTGTGTGTGTATGCACATGTATATGAGCATATGTACATCTATATATGTAAAGTGTTCTTTTCTTGGTGAAGAGAATCACATCACAACATTATAAAATGAAAAATATTGTTTTTGGAGTTATGTTAATAGATTAAAGATTCTAGCAACTTGATTTTCACCATGTTTTGGTCACTAATGTAATTAAACAAATGATTATTAAATGTAATTAAAGAATAAACATGCTTATTTTTAAAAAGTTATTTTGGTAAGTCAATAAATACCAGAAAAATATAAAGTGAGCCACATATATGATTTTCCATTTTCTAGTCTTCTCATTTTTTAAATTTCAAAAGTAATAGTCATAATTATTTTAATAATACATTTCATTTAACCCTATGTATTTAAGATATTAACATTTCAATATGCAATATAGATATGGAGACATTTTACTGTTTTATGTTCTAAGACTTCCGCCTATAATATGTATTTGGCACGGAAAACATACCCCAATTTGGACAGGCCTTTTCAGCAGTGTAATGTAAGCCCGCTCTCACTAGACGGGAAAAGGAGCAGTAAAGTTTTCAGGACTCAGTAAACTGGTTGATTGAATAGATCATAACTGGAACCTCTGGGAACATGTACTCCACAGAAACCATCAACTCTTGCAATTTTCGTGGGAGCAAACAAAGGGGGAATCTATCTTTAAATATTCACCAGCATATCGCTGTTCAATGGCCACGATAAGCAGCGGCTACCATATTGAATAGTGTATCCTCAAATAATGAAAATGTACCACATTTGTAAAAACCTTTCCTTCAGCACATTTACACTTTATATGATTTCTTCCATAGGAGAGATAGGTGGTGGAAAAATATCAATGGGATGAAAGAAAAGGAGTCAGTGACTGAGCATCTGTTAGTACGCAGACTACATGCCAAAGGACAGTCAGTTTTAATGCAGTTTCAGGCAAGCTTGTACTTAGGGGAAGAATTGCTTTTTTATGAACTTTAAGAATATATCTAACTGTGAATGCTGGCATCAGTGAAGAAAGAATGGGAAAGGTTATTATCACGAAAACACCATTAGCAAGATATAAACTAACTTTCTTTCCATCTCTTTCTTTCTTTCTTTTAGTCTTTCTTTTCTCTCTCTTATTTTCTTTCTTTCTGTACTTGTTACTGAACCAAGGACTTTGTGCATACTAAACACACACTCTACCACCGAGCTATACACTTTCTTTAAATGTCATCAGCAGTTTTTTAATTTTATAAAAACAGATTTCATTTTAAGACATTAACTTATATCTGAATCTCATTAAGAGTTATTAAAAGTTATACACTAAAGACAATATGATTTATGAGGTTCTTAAATTTGTCTAATGTACTACTAATACATAAAATTTAATTTATTGGCATAGAATCACAAGGTAAGAATCTGAGGATGTGTTATTGTAACAGTCTCTGATGTATGTAAATATATGCTCTTTCATAAAAACATTACAGCTTGCTTTCATTGGATGAGCAACTATGTGTCAGGCACTTAAAATGTTTATATCATTTGATTTACACCATGATCCCAAGAGTGAATATTATTTTAAAGTAGAAAACTGAAGTTCAGAAAAGTTTGTGCTTTTGAAGTTATCTATTTGGTAAGCGGTAGACCTAAATGGTGAACTCAACCACTCTTATTTCAAAGTCTGTGGAATTCTGTGGGGCCACATGACTTCCCAGTTCAATTCAATTGTGCCAGATTTTACACAGTGTTTCCCTAGCTGGGAGCATGAGACAGAAGGTGGATTCATCATAAAATGTGGAAAGAAATGAAATAATCCTTTTCTCAAGGAGTCAGGGCAATGGGGAGCTGCAGGAAAGTGTCAAGCTCTATAAGTTTGCTAGAATAGAAACTTCAGCTTGCTCAACCTGGTATCCACAGTAATTATACTTGTAATGAGAAGGTGATTGATTTGTAAGGGAGAACGATTGTTCATGTGCATGTTTTTAGAAAATTGAGGATTGAAGAGTGTTGATTGATGCTGTGAGTTAGTAATGCTATAGGTGGATGCCTATCAGAATAACGCTGTTTATGAATGGTCAAGAAGTCTCTTTCTACCTAGGTCTTATTCAATAGTCTTCTATAACATTAAGATGTATATACACAAACTAATCACCATAACAGAAAAGAGCTTTCTGTGTAATTATAAGAGGTAGGGCTCCTGCTAACTTATGTGGTGTATTTATGAAATTAGGACAAAGTACACATTTTTCCTTGCCAGACTAGATTTAATATTGGACCGGGACACAGGGCTTAGTGAGTACAGTGTTCTTTTGCTCGTTTTGCAGGACTGAAGATAGAATACACGTCCTTAGATCTGAGCTACATCTTGGCCTTTTTCTATTGTTTGATAAGGTCTTGTTAAGTTGCTAAATTTCCCAGGCTGGGCTGGAACTTGTGACTGCCCTGCCTTTGCTTCCCAAAGTGCTTGGATTAAAGGCCTGGGCTGCCAAGCCTCGTAACTAGATTTCAATCTCCATCCCTCTCCTTCTTGACTGAGTACCTTTGTAGAATGTCCACATTCTACAAGAGTATCAGCCATTCCTGTTGGTACCAAGGTATCA
Organism: Ctenodactylus gundi; assembly: GCA_004027205.1. Classification (NCBI taxonomy): domain Eukaryota; kingdom Metazoa; phylum Chordata; class Mammalia; order Rodentia; family Ctenodactylidae; genus Ctenodactylus; species Ctenodactylus gundi. The sequence goes on from PVKB01002245.1 coordinate 265,577, forward strand.
GACCTTCTGTAAGACCCTTGAGTGTTATGGGATTTCAAGTATGAAGGTCTCCTATTCCTTCTCAAATATCAGCTGTAGTTCAGGAACTTAATTCCCATTGGAGGTGAAGCTGTCTTTTTTTTTCCTCTGTGCACTACACCCCCAATCTGTCTTCATCCTGTCTAACTGACTGTCTTCTCTCATGCAGTAGTCAGATCACTCCCATTACTCATCCATAGTTCACAGTCTCCTCAGATGCCACCTGCAAATTCTCTCGGTCTTAAAGACATTTATCCTGAGGTTAACCTCTTTGAGGAGATAAAGAGGTGCATTGTCTTTCTTAAATGGACATTAAAAGACAACTATCATATTTTGTTTAATTTGTAGGACATTATTAGTGGACCCACAGCATTATACTGGTCCTTACATTGGTAAGTGCATGAGAAATCGGGAGGAATTATGCTCTAAATGGTTTGCTAACTCTGTCCAGATGAAAATGAAAGGGGAGTAGGCATCTTTGCCAATTTCTGCCAGCAATTTACGACTGTATCTGAGTGAGATAAAGAGGGCTTCAGCCTCTAACAGGTATTTATGGTGTTGAAGCACAGACCCCTTTGTAGTAGATATTAGAAAATGTATCAACTTATAGGTGCAATTAGATGACTGCTTACATTTGCTATTAACGAAGCCTTCCTGGTTTGTGAACAAACATGAAGGATTTGGAGTCCTGTGTCCTAATATTTGGGAATAAAATGAGTCGCGTTCGAGTTTTTCTAGGTGTTCCCATAGTTTCTCCCATTGAGGCCTGACGATGTGCCTTCATGATTGATTTCTGAATCCTATGTTACTCCTATGTATATTTTCCTGTGGTTAAAACTAAGGAATAAATTTGCCTATGTCTATAAATCTGCTGTACACAAAGCTAAGACAGAATTTCTAAATTTTAGTCCTGTGTGCTGTTACTACAATGTGTTGCATTTAGGTTAACCATGGCTTTTGCTAGTTTTCTACGTATGATTTTGGGAAAAACACACAGAAATATGACCTAATATTTCAATATAAATGAGTTATAAACTTCAAGGTAAAACAAATCTAAGAGAAAAAAATCAAGAATAAGATACTGCTAAGTTGTAAGAGACAGAGACAGGTAAAGGCGAAGAAAGGTTGAGAAAAGGGGGGGTCAAACGTGAAGTTTCAATGTAAAAGGGGGAATTTGGGGCCTAAGTAGCTTTCAATTTTGCTTCAGATCTCGCTGGCTTTCTGAAGCAGAGAAGGTTATTCCCTTCACTGCCTGCTTCCCATGACCGGGTAGCATCGCTGCTTTTATTATCTGTAAAGCTCTATGTTACCAGTTTATTTCACTCCCATACTTTTTATTGTGAGGGAGACAAATAATTACTCTATTATCCAAGAAGGTAGTGCCATCTATGGAAGTGTTCTGCTCCCCTAGGTAGGGCATTGCTGCTCTTTTTAAAAGAATTTTAAATCTGAGGAGACTGATAACTGTCACAAAAAGGAATTCTTCTCTTCCTTGAGTGCCCACTATCTTTTCTAACGTGCCACTACAATCTTCATACAGCTGCAGGAAGTCAGGCATGAAATGGCGTTCTATTCAGTTTGGTAGTTCACAGACAGCTTCAGCGGCTCCATTCAGTGTATTAGTCCTGTTCCGAAAGCCTCGATCGTTTTAAATAAGGTGAAAAACCGGTGGGTGACCTTACTGCACACCAGGAGTGTCCTCGACCATCTTTTTCACTTCACTGTCACAAAGAATATTAGAGAGTGATGTTTCATATTAGTGTTTTCATGACAAAGCGAGTAGCTAGTTCATGGCTCAGGCATTAAAATGGGAGAAATTTCTTGAGATTCTGAGGAAAAACACTTTAGCTATCCACTATTCAAGGCCTTTTATTTGTCAAATAAAGAAATCAAGCCCAGAAAATTTAAGTGATTCTGTGTGCTCAGCTTCTTAAGAGGTACCTTCTTTTTTTCTTCCATTTCTTTTATTTCTCCCTTCCTCCTCTTCCCTCCTTTTTTCTTTCTCTTTGTTAAATTTTTTCTTTCTTTCCTTTATCTTTTCTGTGTTTCTTACCGCTATAAGAAGATCAATTTTGATATACTTCATTTTCTTTCCCCCCCATTTTATTGATATGTATAAGTGCAAAATATGAAGTTCACACTGATCTTACATATTTTGTGCACCTACATATAATGGCAAAGTTACAAATCCTTCCTTTCTTTCTTTTTGACAGACACTAGACTTTCAATTGTACACTCATAAAATATTTTCTTCTTTTTTTAAAAAAAGAGCAAAAATAAAAAACAAACAAATGGAAAAAAACCTCTGCCCACCCCCCATATAGTAGGTATTTTCCTAGTTGGTGAAATTCTGTTCCTAGTGAAAAAGAAGTCACACGAAATTCACAGTATAATGCCTCACCTCTTCCCTTTCTAATTAGTATCCATTTTAGTCTCAGTAACTCTAAACTTCAAAGTTACAGAGTTCATTATGTTTTAGTATTCATTGTTTTATGAGTCTATCAAAAATAGTTTTACCTAAAAGTATATTAAAATTTAATTTTCATTCTCATAATTCAAGACTAAAGATTTCAAGAATAGTAATAACATTTATTAATTACTCTGAGCAAATCATGAAATATACTGCAAATATTAACAGTACCAGTTAATTTCCAGAGATGTCGTGCATTATTACCTCTTATGAGTCTATCATTACTCTGGAGTAGTGTAGAAAATTTCCTAATACCCTAACTTTTGTAAATTAGAGTACATGTAAAGAAGTTATAGATCTTTTCTTATTTTGTGAATAAGACAACAGATTTCTGTGATTTCACAGGACTTGCTCAAGGTCTTATGACTTAGAACTGCAGTCATAACTGAAAAATAGATTTTTCTAACATGAAAGTCTTTGTTCTCTCCAATGACTAAATCACTTTACTTATTGTAGCAACTACTGTTTGGGCAAATATTTATGTAAGAATTGGTTTGAAGAGAATTGGGTTAAGGGAAAATTGTGAGACATTGAGACTCGGGAAAGCATGGCAGAGAATAGGGAGAGATCGGACTTCCACATTTTACTGCAGATCTTTGTACATACTGTGATGAGTTCCCAAGATGAACCGAGAAAGATTTGGTCCAGGCACTGTGCTTCTAGCTTATCAACTTGCACACCAGCCAGCCCAGAAAGGTGAGTTCCAGGTTTAAGAGAAGAAACATGGACAACTCCAAAACAAGCCAAGGGCAGGCTTCTGAGTTACAGAGAAGCTGAGCTTACAAATGAGAAATAATAACTGGAACTCTTTTTATATACTTTACATGTTTACTAAGGTGTTCTTACTTGAATTTTAAGTATAAGTTTTCCTTAAATACTTGGTGGTTGAGTATCACATGTATCATGGGATTTTGATGAAGGAGTTAGAAAATGGAAGAAATCACCCTATAAGATTATAGTAACTCCCTAGACTCTGTTCACTTTGTTGTAGGTTGGGAGACATAGTTTCTCATCAAAATCTTTCATTATTTAATTGCACAGTGTGAGGTAAGTATCTTCTCCACTCAGTTTCTTCATCTACAACATTAAATTACATGACATTCAAATTTCTGCCAACTCCACCAGTCTGTGTTTCTGAGATCCACATGATGTCACTTCCAGCATCTGGCTATTTTTTAAGTTATTAAGGCTCCTAGAGTTCATGGGAATCTGCCTGCACAATGAAAATACTACTTACTGTGGTTAAGTTGTGCAGATGCCAAGTAAATTAATAAATTTCCAAAATATGAAAAACCAAAAATACTTCCTTATAAAGTTTTGAGCAAAAAAATAATTTTTTCATACTTCAATTCCAGTTGAGCCTATGCTGCAAACATATAATTCTGAGAAATTTCGGGAAACCACATTGCCACACTGTAAACTACAGGGGATACGTGTTGCAGGAAGAAGACACAGGGACAAAGAAAAGCTGAATGAGTGAGTAGCTGGAGAGCCGACCACACAGAAGAATTGTAAATATTGGAATAATTGGGGATGGATTTAAATAAAAACAATCACACAAATAAAGTAGAAAACAACTCCTGTGCCTATTTGTACATATTTTGGCTGAAAATATAATAGGAATAGATAGTGGAAAACTGCATATAACTTATAAATCAGCAGAGGTTCCCATACTAATGAGGATGAAACCAATCATTCCAATTCAATTACATGTCATGTGGAATGCCTCAAGTCCTTTGTAAGACTGTAGTGAAATTCCAAGGTCTTGCAGTTTTCTAAACATGTCTGGCCTCATGAGACTCCTTCAGTCAAACTTAGAAAATGTTACAATTTTCTTCTTTGGTGAATCGCCTTCTTATGTTTTCTAATGATCCCCCAACAGGGAACTCAGTCTCTTGATGTCTCTGTTGACCAAAGCTACACAATGAAATGTCTGTGACTACACAAAATATTTGTGGTACTGTAGGATGTTCATAGTCATTGAAATTACCCAAGCACTGAGTTTTGTACACATCCACTATGCTGCTGTTGGCTTATCCTGCTATTTGTAATTCCTTTGTGGATCCTTAAGTGTAAATTAAGCTCCCTTTCTTTCAAGCAAATTCTCTCCCTACTCAGTTCCCTTTCCTCTAACTAGCTCGCTGAAGATGGCTTCTACTTGCAATAACAATACAGACTGCCCCTGCCTGAGGTCTCTGGTCAAGTTTCCCAATATCAAATAAGACCTAGCTCCGTGTTTGGAGAAGTTGATCAATAAAAGTATTAACTGAGTAAACAAACTGTTGAGTTGGGAAATGATTCCTGAGTTAACCTCTTCCAGTCTCTACAATGGCACATTGTTATCAAACGTGAAGCCATTAGAATGCTTATTGCTTGAATGGCCCCAGTCACCCACATTTTCTGTCAGGAGATGTCTGTAAGCCTTAAGATTTCCATGCTGAAATAAAACACTAAATACAAGGGGCAAGGAAGGCAAACATTACCTGTCTGCAGAAAACGTGGTAGCAATTTGAAAGCACATGCTTCTATTAAACAAGTAAACCTTCTGACTAAGGTGCTGAAGTACTTTTACATCCTTTGAACTTTTTCAGAAAGGCTGTAAGTCAGTGGTGCCACTGACAACAGAAATTAATAGATAACAGTATCTGTATTATCACGACTAAATTATTAATTGATTTCTCGAAACTGCTACATTGAGTTAAAATAACTTGAATTTCCAAATTCAAATTTGAAAAATTCTGAGAGTTGTGTGACTGCTATACTCACTGTCAGGAGCACTCCGTAAGAGAAGACAGATGGGACAGAGGCAGTTGAATTTACCTTGGAAACGCTCTTTATTCACACAACAATCAATCAATCCAATTCACAAATCAAACCGTAATAAATCGATCAATTAATTAATTAAGCAGGAAAGCAAGCATTGCTCTGCCTCTTAAACCTATTCCCATCCTGGGTCCCTTATGCTCACCATGCGATGTGTTCTTGACTACCGGCGACACAGCCGACCCGCATATGAGCTTGTCCAGGGCTCGCCAGTGTGTGGCTGGATTAGGACCCGCCGGTAGCTGCCCGGCTGGACAGTCACTCCTTCTCCAGGGGGTCGCGAGGGGGCTGAGGACGAGGAGCAAGAGGCGTATCCTGCGATGAGAGTCTGTGACTCCTACCTCGACCCTGAGCTTAGGACCAGGACGGTTCATATACTGTTTTTATGCCCGCAAGCTAAGGATAGTGATTGTATTGGGGTCCACACGCAGGTGGACAGGAGTTCTGATTATCGATCATGGGACTTCTGGTTATCGATCATACCAGGGCTTTGTCCGCAGGCTACAGATAGCGATTTCATCACACGGGGTCCACACGCAGGTGGCTCACAACTTATCAGTATCATACAGAGCTTTAGGCAGTTTCCAGCAATTTACTTTATTGCACTTAATATGCGTTTGTAGTCCTCATGCCATTCATTACAATGCCTTCAAGTCTACTCTCCACATTCTACTTGTGCTCTGGACACTCATCAATAAATCTAAGTATTTGCTTAAGAAGGACATCCTAAAATAGCATTTACTTAGAAAGAAGAGCCCAGAGAACAAAATGATCAAAGGTTGTGTGTGAAAATCGTCACACTCTATGATGATGATTTGGCACACATGTTGGGCCACACGTGTGGCAAGAGTGAAAACTAGAAGGTGGGAATCCAGAGGGAGAGCCTGGGGAAACAAAGCAGGGAGGCAGGGTGGAGAAAGGGGGAGCAGGGGACACAGAATATGGCTCCAAGTGAAAATATCATTACCATGTGAATGCTAATGGAATTCCCTCCTTTAAAAGAATGAACTGTGAGGCTTCCTTTGCATTCCCCACAGTTCTTGTGAATGTGTCCTTGCATTTTTCAAAAGGGAGTTCACTGGACTAGACTGAAACTTTGGGAAATGTACTTTCCTTCCTTCCTTCTCTCCCTTTCTCCCTCCCTCCCTCCCTCCTTCCTTCCTTCGTTCCTTCCTTCCTTCCTTCCTTCCTTTTTTTTGAGACAGGGTCTCATTCTGTACTCTATTCACTAGGCCGGTCGTGAACTCACTAGGTAGCCCAGACTGGCCTCCATCTCATAGCAGTCCACATGCCTCTGACTCCCAAGTGCTTGGATTACAGGCATGTACCATTGCATCTCACTTATCTGGGGCTGGGAGAATTGAACCTAGGGACTTATACATGCTACACAAGCATTCTAACTGCTAATCTACCCTATCAGCTCTGAGTAAAAACTTTCAGGACAGGGCAAGCTTGAACTAAGAGACCTGAGGAAAGATAAGATTCAGAAAAAAAACTCACCTTAGGTAACAGAAAAATTAGAAGAAAGAAGATGCAATTTGAGCAAGCTGAGTATGAAAGAAGACTTTTATTTAGTATGAGGCTTTGTTTATTTTTGGATTTCATTATTCCCCACCACTGGAGGTTTCAAGAGAGAGGGATGAGAGATTCAGGTGCAGGATATGAGCAATGTATATGGTAGAGTACAAGAAAGTTATCAAATGTTGTCCACACATTTAGACCATTTTCATATTTTTCAAAAAATGGAAACAAATGTGTTGTTTGAAATGAATATTGGACAATTTTCTTGGTCCAAGAAGAAGTCTGACAACATAGGTCTTGAGTCTTTTCAAATTACATACATGCCACCTAGACGTAGAGCATCAGCATCTGATGCAGGCTACATAATTAGAGCTGGCTCAGCTGCAAAGACTAATGATGACCAGTTGAACAGTTCTTGACAGCTTCTTTACTGTATTATGAAATATAAAAATGTAAGAGTTTTAGACTTCCAAAATTGTACCTCTGAAGCCATGAAATATAAGCTTCATCTGAACATCTGAACTACATATATCTTCTGACAAACCTGGAGTAGCCAGCTTAAATTAACTGTGTTGTACTTAAAATTTTAACATTTCAAAGAAAACTAAGAAGAAATATGTATGTAATAGTGGAATACACCTGTGCTAATTCTCATGGAACAGACCAGGCATCTTTTTGCCTGTAGACAAGAGTTAATGACTAAGGTGTTGGCTAATGATGAATGATGAGGCTTTGCATTCTAGCAGGTACTCTTAAAATGTGTCACTTTTGTGTCATAACTATTCAGCATCTATAAAGAAGCTGCATTTTAAGATGATAAACCCATTTATGTATTTGCCTAATTTTATATCAAATCAGTGTCTGGATTTTATAAAAATTGTTTTTCATCATTACTAGGCAGATATAAGAAAGTTAAAAATCACAACACATAAGGTACTTAAGTAATCAAAAAATCATTTGGTACTGGCTGTAAATATAATTAGGGGTGAGTAAACACATTATGGTCTTAGTTTGGGCTGCTATAACAGGCCACCATAAACTGGATAACTTATGAACAATAAAAAATTATTTCTTACTTTCCTGAAACCTGGGATGTTTATGCTCAAGACACCAGTGTGGTACAGATTTGCTCTCTACTTCCGGGATGGCATATCCTTGCTGCATCCTCAAGTAGCAGAAGAAAAAACACTACGTCTTCTTTTGGCAGAACAGATAGCCTAATAGGTCTCTGTCCTGGCTACTTTTTCATCGCTATGACTCAAAACCCGACACACACAAACTTAGGAAAGGAAAGGTTTATTTTAGCTCACAGTCTCAAAGGTCACAGTCCGCTCAGCGGTGGCCTGCAACAAGCAAAGTACATGGCAGAGAGAGAGGTGGAGGCAGCTTCCCAGGACAAACAGGAAGAGAAGCTGAGGCTAGTTGAGACTAGTTCCAGTCTTCCAGGAAGGCAGGTGCAGCTTATGTATCCTTTCAGGTCTCCGCCCGGTAACCAGTGCCTCCTGCACCCAGGTGTGGCCACTACACACCATTAATCCTAACTTAACTGCAATCCAGCCCTCCAGACCAGACCCCAATCCACCAACATCACACGGTTCCATTAAAATACATGAGACATTTGGGGGATACTCCAAATCCTAACCACAACAGCCTCTTTAAGCTCTTGTGCCATTTTTCCCATTACTGAGGGTGGAGGTCTCATGACCAAATCCTTTTTCCGTGAAGCCCCACTTCTGATTATTTTTACAGTGGGGAATAATTTTATGCATGATCTTGGAGAGACACACTCAAACCATAAAAATTGCCAATTGCTAATAGTAGGTTGTCCCCACACTACACTTAATTTACACTGTATTAGTTACCATAACACTTAATAAACATTATACTTTTCACATTTTTTCTTTGCTTCCTTTTTAACATCATTATTTCAGTTATTTTTTCATTTTTGTGACAAAATATCCAGCTTGTACACCTTAATGGAGGAAAAGTTTATTTTGAATTGTAGTTTCAGGAGGTCACAGTCTATTGCTAGGCGACTAGCAGCAGCGTAATCTCATGACAGAGGTGGAGACGGAGACAGCTCCTTATGGCGTCGTAAACAGGAAGACAGGCCCTTAAGGAAAGTAGGAAGTAGTATATATTCTTCCAGGTCCTGGCCCAGTGATCTGTGCCTTCCAGTTTAAGACTCCAAACCCCCATATACCTGTAATCTATAATCTATCCATCACATGCCTGTCTTCTATCACATGCCCATAAACCACACTTCTAGACCAGGTCCTCATCTCCTAACAACATATGATTCCACAGATAATCCATAACATCTAAATACCCAAGACTTTTGAGAGACATTCCAGATCCAAATCACAATAATCATTTTTAGTGAACGAATAAAACTTTTAGTGAATGCATAAAACGCTATGTTCATGTCACATTTTTGGCACATATTTAATAAGTCTTTCTCTCATTTTTTTTTTTTTTGAGACAGGGTCTCGATTGGTAGCCAGGCTGGTCCTGAATTGACTATGTAGCACAGACTGGCCTTGAACTCAACGGCAGTCCTCCTGCCTCTGCCTCCCAAGTGCTGGGAATATAGGTGTGCATCATCATGCCTGGCTTTAGAGTGCTGGGAGTCAAATTTAGGGCCTTGTGCTTGCAAGGCAAATTTTTAAACTGCTGTGCCATTCCTTTAGCCCTCTTTCTCTATGTGATAAAGACTCATTACTTTGGTGCTTAAAGCCCTGTAGGACATTATTCCATTCGAAAGACAACCTTTTGGAGATTCCTTTGTTAAAGTTGGTACAAACCTACAAAGAAAGCTGATAAGAACCTATTCAAATGGTTTAATCTTGTATTACAATGAGCAAATATAGTACGTATCTCAACATTCCAATTCCAGTATTACTTCTTCCTGTTATTTCTCTATCATCTTGGGTCAACCATGTCCCAACCTTCTGTACCACATTGAGTACTTGGAATGGTGTTAGTTATCTTTTAGCTCCTGGACATTATTCTTGTTAATTCCTCTGCCTGGACTTTTTCATCCCAAACCTCCATGTTAACTCTCCAGCTTTAGCTATGACCTAGATGTTCTCACATCACAATGTTGGGTCTGTATCATACATACAGATTTTCTTAATCACAATTGTCTCCAATTGTTCAACTTTCATAGACTGGAAAAAGCTAAAACCATGTTCATAGCATTCATTATTTATTCCATCAAGGCCCACAGTTTCTGCTTTCTAGCCTGCAAATAAAAGCAATTTGAAAATTGAGTATATTGATGCTAACCACTTATTTTTGAAACCAGAAAGAAACAGCAAAATCTAAGTGATTATGTAAATTAGAGTAACATTAAAATAAATTAAAATGAGGACCAGGCATGAAAAATCCTTCAGTAGACAGAACCAGTTAGACCTCATAAGCGATATACACTTCGATTTGCAAATATAACTAAATCTTAATGAGCATTTCTTGTAAAGTTCTTGTTAAAGAAAAACCAAAACTTATTCTTAACCAACCAGAAATAGCTAGGTCATTTATAATTTTATAACTAGGGACTTTTCACTGGGATAAACCAAATGATCAAGTACATAATTGTAAACAATTATTTTGGTTTGGATCTGGAATGTCCCCCTAAAGTCTCATATATTTTGATGCTATAGATTGTCTATGGAACAATGTGCTGTTGGGATATTGGAGCCTAGTCTGGAAGGGTGGATTACAGGCATGTAAACTGAATTATAGGCATGTAGTGAAGGTTTACCACACCTTCCACACCTGGATCCAGAAGAGGCTGATCATTGGGATGAGACCTGGAAGAATCTGTAAGCGGTTTCTTGCCTTCCTTGGAGGACTAGTCTTAACTTGCCTTGACTTGGCTTCCTGTTTGTGATGTTGTGAGGAGCTGCATCAACCTCTGCCTCTGCTATGTACTTTCAACGCTGCCGGCCGCCCCTGAATGGACTGTGACCTTCTGAAACTGTGAGCTAAAATAAAGCTTTCCTATCCTAAATGTGTGGATGTCAGGCATTGAGTCACAGCAGCAACGACAAAAAAATAATTACGACAACAATCAAATGAATCTTTTGTTTTAATTTGTGTTTTTCTTATAATAGCCTCTCCCTTGCATCTCTTTAGTATGGGTCCCAAGATATTTTTTGTTTAGGGATGCCACATTTACAACTTATTGTTTGCTCAAATGAAGTCTAAAAAAATTTATTGAGCCTCAGTTTACCTTTATGGTGGTACTAAGCATCAAACCTAGGACCTTGCCTTGATTAGGCAAATGTTCTTTCACTGTTCTGATCTATATCTCCATTTCTATCTTTTTAATAGTATCAGAAAACTAATTTTTCAAGTGTACCCACGTAAAAAAACACAGGTATCAACAAAGTTCTGAATTAAGACTGAAACGGGATGTCTTCCACTCTTCCTCCCAAAACAAACTACTCTTTTCATTTTGTAAATAGTCTGAATCAGTCTCGCTCTATAGTTGCTCATCCTCACTTCATTTCTGCATTTATTTCGTTTCTCCTATATCTGACAGTTAGCTTCCTCCACCTGTCTCAATTCTAGTTTTAAAGCCATAAAAATCCAAAACTGAGAACCAGCTTTGATACAGGCATCTCCCCTTTCCAGCTTTCATTCTGAACTGCAGCAATGCTTTGTTGGTGACATTATTTTTCTCCTTAGCATGGCACTAATGTAGTAAGAAGAGTACCTATTCACTATTAGGTCTTTCTTTTAACTGCATCAGTTGAAAGAACTCTAAAAAGTTTATCGAGTCTCAGTTTACCTTTATTGTGGTAATCAGTCATCAAAATGTAGAAGTAACAAGTTTTTCCAAAAGTTTCCCATTTTTCTAGAGAAAAATATATTTTACAAAAAACTAAAATTATTTTAAATGTTTTTATTTAATGTTAATTATTTGTCTTGTTCACTCATTTATTGCTTTCTATTAAAGAATGTGATATAGATTAGAAAATATGGTAAATTCAATAGCAACTTGAATTTCAGTAACGTCTTTTGGTTTAGAATTTGTGAATAACCTGAGCATAAGCTAGTTATGTAAGCTTCAGCCCTTTCACTTGCAAAATGAAACACTTAGATTCAAGAATTTTATATTTCCTCTAGATAGAATAATTCTTTAAGTGGAGGCTTTTACAGGCAAATGGAAGAAACTTGAGAACAACATGCTTAGTGAAGTGAGTCAGAAGCAGAAGGTGAAACATCGAATGGTCTCTCAGATATGAGAGTCCCAGATCACATCCCCTATGGAACTTAAAAGAGGAAAGACAAAGTGAAAGAGGGAGTAGGGTGGGGGAGGAGGGAGGGCGGGGTGGGTAGAGGGAGGGACAAAAGGAGAGTGGGAAAGCCCTTGTGGCCTTGACAAGATATGTATGTGCACAAAAGGCTCAACTCCATTGTAAACCTTAAATTTTGCAGGTATACATATCAATAAAATGGGGAAAAAACAATATATGTTGCCATTTCTACCAAGAATCTCAGCATTTATCCATGGAGAGTTAACTGTATTTATTATTTCCTAGAAACATAGTAAATACTGGCTTTGAGAAACACTGGACATTGGCTGTGCAAAAGTACTCTGTCACTTACTATATAAATTGTTCTCACTACAATATCACCACAACTTTAACAAGTTATCATGCATCTGGAATCTGAATTGAATTTGTCTCTGCTATTGATATAAGTTTAAAAAAATGAAAAAAAAAAAACACAGGCTGTGCTTGGCTGACTGAGCCCTGGACACAAAATCACACCTATTTTATGTAGAGGAGTGTGCAAGTGCCACTTCAGCTGTGGGTTAGAGGAAAAGCTTTCCGAGACAGGAGTCAGAGTTAAATGCATCCTTGAAGATTAATGATCACTCAAAACTCTTAGCTTTCAAATATACAATTGCATTAAGCATAAATTAACTTCCCCAGGGCTGCATAATAGACACAGGACACAGGACTTTCACCTTTATGTCTTTGGCTTGAATCTATCTCCAGTTCAAGACTGACTGAAAGTCATTATCCTTTGTCACCTGTGTGGTGACTTATGGAATGAGTTACTGTTCTTAGTTAACCTGCCAGAACCACAAAACACCTTCACAACTGATGGCAAATGAGAACTTCTGGATCTTGAGAAAAAGGGTCAGAAATTTAATTGATAATGGAAATTGAATTAGCATTTCTCTAGCCCATTGTCTAAGTATATGTTGAGAGTTTTGTCCTTCTCTAGAAGAAAATGATTTAAATCATTCCCTGAATATCAGTTATTAGCATAACAGGAGGAAGACCATGCATGGCTCTTTTTCCTTCTAGCGAAGGCAGCGCAATTATCCTCCACTTCTCTTTTCATATAAAGAGATATATGAGAAATTTGTCATATGCATGCCCCAAGGTTGTTTCTTGTTGTTGTTTTAAATTACACACATCAAAGAATAAACACTAAGGTTCCATTGCTTTTTTCCATTATTTATTGTCTCTATGGGGAAAAGACCATGGTGCCATTCACTTATGATCTTTATCTTTAGAGAAATAAAATTGCTTATTAGAAAATATTATTGTTCTCTAAATTGCCTAAGCTTTAATTATTGCTTTTCATCTGTCTCTCAAACAATGCATAGAATTCAAGACCTTAGTGTGGCCATATTTATGGTAAAGAATTCTAGAGCAGATTTCTCAGTCTCTTCTGACTGTATTGAATTCAAGAGCCGACAAGTTTTCCATAACAGCACTAGTGCTCAGTAATCCTGGGACTCGGGAAGGCTGAAGCTTGCCTCCTAGAATGGCATTATTACTAGAGCTTCATATGAATGTCACTTCCAGAGTAGTATAGAAATACTCACTTTGAATGAATAGTGGGAATTACAGTGGCAATAGAGAACAGCTTAAAAAAACTAGAAATAGATTTAAGTAGGTAAAAAGCCTCCACGACTATCCCAGAAGAAACAAAACATAATTTAAGAAAACTGTAAGTGTCATTTATTTAGAGAAGCGGATGACAACTGAAAAAGTCAGAAGCCAGTGATTTGTGTTTGGAGGTTTAGAATCTCTCCAGCCCCTTTCCTTCCCCCTCCTCTCCTTTCCCCTCCCTAACATAAGTAATAAAAATATGAAATCATCTCTAATTTCTATCCATTCTTTCATCTAGCATGTGTAACCTACTATCTAATTTCAGTTAATATAATTGAAATTTTCTTTATCTTTCCATCTCTATTTTCATTTATTCTGAGAAACTACCACCTCTTACCTAATTTACAAGGATAATTTCTATTTTCTCTTGTGTGTGTGTGTGTGTGTGTGTGTGTGTGTGTGTGTGTGTGTGTGTGCGCATGCGCACGCACGCGAGGGTATTGGGTATTGAATCTTGTACAAAGAATCTGGTCTGATCTGCCACTAAGCTACATATCTCGGCCCGTAAAATGTACTACAGTGATTCTGGGAATGAGCCTGAGGCGCTGCACTTACTAAGCATGTGCTCCACCACTGAGCTACATCCTCAAGCTCTCTCTGATTCTAATTAGCCAATATTCTCATCTTAAATCCTCTTTCTATGTACTGGTAAAGATGACATCTTTTAAAAATGTAAGTTTGAAAGCATCATTTTTCTTCTTGAAGTGTTTAGTGGTTTTCCTACTTTCAACTTCCACATATCTCCAATACTGTCTTATATCACCGGGGTAGGCCAAGTAATAACATACTGCCAGGAATGCATAATTTAGTTTCCAAAACCTACAAGATATTACCGCACCTGGCAAAGAAGACTTTCTAGTTGAAAGTTGGGATACTAAACCTGAGAGATTAGTCTGAATTATCTAATCACAAGAGAGGGTAGCACAGCAGGAGGTCACAGTAGAATATGTGTTGACCTAAGCAGAGATTGAAAAGGGGTGGCTGTTAGAAGGGGAACCACAAACAAAGGAAACCAGAAACTGGGAGACAAGAAGAAACAGATTCTTCCCAACACTTCCCAAGCAACCTTGACAAAACCTTGCCTTAATTTATGAGGTCTGTTTCAGATTTCTGGCCTGTTTTATGACACTAAGTTTTCAGTAAGCAGTGACAGCAGCAGCACCACACTAACAGTCATCCTTTTCATTCTCTATGCCTTACTCATTCATCTTCTTTCTTTTTAAAAATACACATGCTCACACATACAAATGCATCATAATTTTTGCACAGACTGGTTGCCTGACCTTGCGTGCTCGTAATCATAATTATGGGCTCGTCCACTTGTTCCTTTTGATAGCAGTTTAAATGACATCTTAGAGAGGCCTTGAGCAGCTTCTTCATTTTTTTTTTCAGTTTCTTTTTTTCTCTGTTTTAGAGGATGTTTTAGTTATAGAAATGGTGTTAGTTATCTATTAATTTGAAGGGTCTATTTTTTATTTTACTTGGTATATTACTTTCTTTAGAACCTGACTTCCATGACAGAAGAAACTGTATCATATTTTTCATCCTATCTTTAGAATAGCACCTGACACATAGTGAACATTACATGAATATTTGATGCCTTCTTGAAAAATAAGATGAATCATTTAAAAGAATAAAGCATATTAGAAATAAAACCCAGCTGCAGGAAAAGAAAACTGATGTCAGTTAAGGATCCTTGTCCATTAGCATGTATTAGGCTATTCTTCAGTGCTGCGGTGGAGATCAGGCCTTAAAGAAACATCGGGACAAGTCTTTGGGATGATGTGAGCGATCAGGGAAGAAATCTGACCCAGGGAACTAAGAAAACATCGGTAAGGGAGGTTGGCAAAGGTATTGTCGAGGTTCGAAATTCTATTCTAAGGCAGTCTTCCCCTTGCAGGGTGAGCTCCAGGACTCAAATCCTACAAGTGGAGCAAAGGGCAACCAGGAAAACACGAATACAGGCAGAAGAGAGTGCAAGGGGATTTCACTATTTTGACCAACTTAAAATTTCCAAAATTTGATTTAATTTCAGATCCTTAAAATGATAAATAAAAACAGGGCACAGCAAGCATAAATGTCAAAGAAATAAATTATTACTAACACGTATTTGCAACATGAATCGCTGCAGTCCCTGCCGTATTGGAACCTTGCGTTCCCTCATTTTGCTCTTCCTTTTGTAAATTAAGACTGGTGAAGCTAGAGCTGCTCTTCATCTGGTCAGGGAAGGCTGTGGAACCAGAGTAAGCTGCTGGCCGATGGTGGCTTCCACTGGGGAGATACTGGACAGGACAGACACAGGGAATCGAGAAGGGTTATCAGCACTGACTACTTCAGGGGTTTTTCTCTAAAGGGAATATTAATACCATCAGTGCTGGAGTGACATACCCATAGGATTTTCTTAGTAAGTGAGTTAGATTAAGCTTTGTATAATTAACCCTAAGAAATTAGCTTTAATCAAACATTCAATTCCATGACTTCCTTGTCTCCCGATCTTACTATTCCTTCCTAATCCCTTTAGAGCTCAATTGTATTTTATTCTAGATTGATATCTGTTGAATCAATGTCTCTGGTTATCTAAGTGACATTTGCTCTAAAAGAGAAAGAGCAGGTCTTAATTCCTTCAGTGTATTAGGTTTTTAGGGCTTTTATAACAAAGTTCTGTAAGCCAAATAGTTTAAAACAACAAAGATTTGCTTTTCTACAGATGTTGGGACTGGAGTCTAAAATAATGATATTAGTTACACAGAAGAATCTAGGGGAAAAATCTATTCTCTTGCAAATCTTCAATTGCCACGAATCCTTGGCATTCTTGGTGCTATAGATGTATAATTTCAATCTCAGCTTGTAACTTTAATTTTTTGTTAGTTTGTATTTGCGATGCTTTGTAACTTTATACATACATATGAACATCATATATTGGGCAGTTCTCCTCCACTCCTCCCTATCGTCCCATTCCCTCATTCCCAGCTCGCTTTCTCATCTTCACAAAATCCACCTTCACGTTTTCTGCCCTTTATACTTTATTTTGCTCTTTA
Source organism: Ctenodactylus gundi (assembly GCA_004027205.1). Taxonomy (NCBI): domain Eukaryota; kingdom Metazoa; phylum Chordata; class Mammalia; order Rodentia; family Ctenodactylidae; genus Ctenodactylus; species Ctenodactylus gundi. Next base: position 282,367 of record PVKB01002245.1, read on the forward strand.
TCTATATTTTGGGTTTCTTGTGTAAGTGAAATAATTCTTATTTAATCTTCTGCTTTTGATTTATCTCACTTGGTCTATGATCTCAAGTTTCATCCACATTTCCTATAAGTCAATTATACTTATTTTTCTTTATGGCATAGTAACATCTTCACAAGGCCTACCACTCTACTTTTTGGTTTCCTCAGTTGCTCTTCTTTTATAAGATTTTCTCTAAGACCCACTGCAACCAAATATTACCTCATCTTAATTAGCTACTTTTGAACGGGTCCTATTTCCATAGGTCATATTCACAGGTTCTGCCAGAGCAGTAATTTTGGGAGAAATTATACAAATCCAAACACATAGGAGAAAGAAAAGAACTGGGAGCTGGAGAAATGACTCAGCGGTTAAGGTGCTTGCCTATGAAGTGCTAAGTCAAGCACTAAGTACCGGCAGACATGATGGCACGTGCCTGTAATTTCGGCACTTGGGAGGCTGAGGCAGGAGGATTGCCTTGAGTCCAAGTCCAGCCTGTGCTCCACAGTAAGTTCCAAAGTTCAGGACTAGCCTGGGCTACAAAGTGAGACCTGAGACCTTGTCAAAAAAACCCAACAACAACAACAACAACAAAAACCAAAACAACAACAACAACAACAACAACAACAACAACAACAACAACAACCACCACCACAGGTCCTAGCTGCTGAAGATCATGTTGATGAAGGCCTGGAGGATGTCTTACTGAAATTTTGTTTTAATTGCCTTTATAGACTCTGTTTTGTGTAATGGATTTATACATACTGATACATATTGGGCATTTATTGACAAGTAAACTTGAAGTGGATGCAGATAAAAGCCTCCTACATCCTTACCATGCAACATCACCAGTGCAAGCTCTGGGTTGACTCAGGTGCTGGGGATTTGGCAGTGGAAAAGACTTGGATTTACGTGTATTTCGTCTTCTCAGCCTTCTAAATTATGCTCCTGATATATCTAAGTGATACTGATGACCCCTTTGATTCAATGCTTCGAGAAATCCTTTCTGTAGGACTTGGGACTTTCCATCCAACAATGTTCCTGAAAGACTGATCCTTAAATGAATTCTTTTGATATAACATTTATAGAGATGGACACAACAAGAGAAGGTTACCAGAAATAGCTACTTGTCAACTTCTAACTAGCTCTTTAGCAAAATAATGCTGCTTTGATTTAAAAGCCCTAAATGGTACCTGTTTAAACTTTAAAGCAAATTAGCTTTTAGCCTTATGTCTACATGGACTTTGAAATGATCTCATTTGATTGGTGCAAAGTAAATATGGTATGGACTGTTGTCATCACTTTATCTCAAAGGCCATTGAGCCTCAGAGATGCTATGTGGTGATTGTAAAGATAATAAGGAAATGCTGAGAGTAGGCAAACCCCATGTCTTTATTTCCTGTCTTCTACTTTTTTAAAAGAATATGGGCTAGCTCCATATCACATGGAGTATTTGAAACGTAAAACTAAATGGTCTTTTAACACCCTTCTTGGCCTGCATAATTTGCTACTAAATAGTTCATTTCACTTGACTGTGTAGTTTTTTGTTCCAGGAATACTAGATTCTTCTTATTCAATTACTCTTGTGTCATTTAATTTTTTCGTGGTATTTATGTCTTCTAAAGTCACTTCTTAAATGAAAACATAAAATTAAAGAACAAAGAAGACCTGTGTATTTAAACAGAGTACAGGATTCCTCCACAGACACATGGAGTGTGAGCCTGTGTGCTTGAGGTGAGACCTTGCTGGGAGTGCAGCTGGATCCAGCCTGTGCAGACTCCTGAAACTGCCAGCCCTGTGATATTTCAGAGCTTGGCTATGAGTGAGGGGCAGAGTTCTGGCAGAAAAAAAATTGAAAACAAATTGGTCATTCTGGTTGCATTGCTAATTAGATTTTGTCCAGCACATGAATGACATTGGCCCTATTGATATTTGCTGCGACACTTAAATATTCAGCACAGCATTGATTCTGAATGTCAAGCCCTCTGCTTAGATGCTGTTGCTGTGTGACGAGCAGATCATCACAGAATACTAAGTAAATTCTTTAAACGTGCGTGCGCTCACACACATATACACACACCCATTTGGGTGTGCAGAGTGACAAAAATAGTAGTTTCAGTACACATTTATTTAGATTTTGTTTTCAGTTATATCAGGAGCAACATAGGATTATTTTAAGTATTGCTAAATCGTTTCTGGTAGCCAAGGAATGAAATATTTAAAAACCATCAAATACAATTTATAATAAAAGAAAGTTATGGTGTTCAAAATGGTTGAAAACTAAATAATGAACAATCATTAACTAGAATAGCTAGAATATTAACCTAAGAGAGGAAAATATCATATAATTTCTCATATTTTGAAGGAAATAAATACATGAAATGAAATCTAAAATCTAATTAATTTAGTTAGTACAGTAGTAAAAATAAATTAACATAGTTTGGAAGAATGTGCATGTTTTCCAAAAGTATCTATTAAAAAGTGAATGAGAATATCTTACAAATATAGTTTCAAATATCTGGAGTATTGTTTCTCGGTAAATATCTTGAAAAGAAATGCAGGCTGATTAGTGTTAGTCTACAATGTTTGATAAGCATTCTTAAAGTTCTGAAAGTATTTGACATTTTGAGAAGACAGGCCAAATTAATAGTCAAAATTGTTGAGAGGCATACCATTGCTTGTTTCCCCAGTTACATTAAAAACTATGTTAAAGATCCTCCCACCACACTGTGGTTTGCTCTCTGTCCAGCACTGGGTATCCCCATCTAACAACCACCCGCCACTGTTAATAAAAGCTCTCACTCAGATTTTCTTCTTGTGTCTTCTGTTTCTTGGCTATCCTTACTCACCTCGGGTGTCTTGAATGACATGGTATATCTTATTTTCTTAGAACCTTTAATAAGTTCTCCTTCATTGGCATTGACCTCTCTATGTTGCTTTCATCAGTATCTTAAAAACTAAAACATTTAAAACATTTTTAAATTTTAACTTAAAACTTGATTCAATTAAGTTCATTTGTCTCTTTGAAGTATTTGTGCACAACACACATGTAAACACATGTAAAGGTATTTTCTCGTTTCTTGGACACAATATCTGCCACTCACAACATGAGGTTTAAAGGGTGAAGTTTGTTTTAGCTTACAGGTACAAGAGGTCTCAGTCCACTCCTGGGAATCCTGCAGTGTGATGGAAGGGCAAGACACAGGCCTAGCTGGAGAAAAGTTGCATGTAGCGTGGCAAGACAGGAAGCAGAGAGAAAGGCAGAGCTAGCAAGGGAGACATATCCTTCAGGTCATGTTCTGGTGACCCTCCCCTTACAGCCAAGGGCTACCTCTTAATAGCATAGAAAATCAATGATTTCACTCTCATGATTGAATCACATTATCAGCATATAAAGCTTTTGAAGGACATTCCAGGTTCAAACCATACCACATTTTAATCAAGTAGTTCTAGAAGGTTAAAGTTAAGAAGAAAATCTTTAACCTACATCCACCCAAAAACCCAAGATCTTTATTTAATAAAAATAGAAATATTTCATTAAAATAGACAAATGTAATTTATGATTTTATAAGTTAATTGTGAAATTCTACAGCATTTATAGACCATCAGAGAGCTTTTCTTTGATCTGATCTTGACATCATAATCTAGATCAGAGGGCCTACAAATAGAGCTGAGTTTCTCATTTAGCACTCGCCTGTTTGGACTTTAAGGTAGAGCAAGGAATTTCATTTTTTTTTTCTAAAACATGGAAGCACAGTAAGACCTTCGGCTTTGGGGAAGCAGAATATACTAGCTTATCATTCTGGAAATACTAAGATATATCCTAGGAAAGGTAAACTTTAGCAACAATGACAAAAATAAAACAACAGCAAAACAGTGACAAAATTATCTCTTTTAGGTCTATTGCTATAAACTAAGGCTTGAAGCATCTGAATCCTCCAAGGTGAAGCAAGACTGTTCAAGATCTTCAGTGGATTTAAAATAAAAATTAATGAAGACATTTTATGGAAGAAAATGGCTCCTTGTTATGGCTGCTGAAGCCCTGTCTAGGACAGTGAAGTGGACTGCTGCTCTGGGTTCACACTTGCAATAAAAACACAGAAAGGTGTCCTTTCATGTTCTCTCATGAAGATCAGGATTAACTTCAGCTTGCTAAGCATTTACAATGTAATCTTGTTTTTAACTTCAGAAGACACCTTAAATGTGATAAAACCAGACGGTGCAGTGCTCTTATTTGCAAGGTTATCTTTGGTGCATACACATAGAGGATGCACTTACACCATCAAGATCCTTTAATAGGTCACCGTATCAGAAAAACATTTGAGTTTTAGGGTCTGTGTTGGGGCCTGCTAAGCGTAATCCAATACAGCGCATCTGATCTTATACAGCACATAAAATACACTAAAAGTTGTCTAATAACTTGAAGAATCCCTGAAATCACTTTGGTCCTGTGCGATTACAAGGCCTACCAGGAAGTGGCATGGATTCCAAGATCACCAAGAAGACACAAACCAAAGCGTCAACAGAATTAGACCTTCCCCTTGATCAGTCTTAAAGACTGAGAAATATCAATGGTGAGGCTCTCAATTTTCTATTTTTCTTTTAGAACAATAGTTTGTTTGAATGATTTTATTTTGCTGCTTTTTTAAAAAATAAATTTTTATGTAGCTCTAGTTGTCAAGGAAATATGTACCTTTTTATGTTATTAGGAGCTGAGTTTTGATGCAGAAAGGGGGCTTTTTTCCTCTTTTTTTTTCTTTCTCTCACATGGATTCAATTGTAAGGTCATGGATTGAGTTTACAAGAGATACAGCTTTTACTTAATTTGTCAAATTAATTCTATTTATAAAGACAAAAGTCTGATTTTGTAACTGTGGTAATGGTTGTTGACTTATCTTCTAAGATTTCATATATCTTGACTAGTCCCTTTTTTTGCACCCTGAAATCTACTCAGATTTTTTTTTTTTTTTTTTTTTTTTGAGATCTAGGGTTACTTTACTCCATAGAATCCAGTGATTTCAGTCTTTCTTTACCACTTTTCCAGACACTACTGAAGAGCACAATGATGGAACTTACTTCACCCTGTGTGAACCAGGGATTCTTTGTCTTCTGAGTTATCCTCAGAATTTTTGCTTTCCCCCTCAAAACAAGTTGTATTGATAGGCAAAAAAGTAAAGCAATGATTAATGTGAGTGTGTGGGAACAGTCCATAACCCTTATGAAAAGAACATTTTCTTAGTAAATGTGTCTTGAAATGCATGTTGAGTGCTGGCAGGTGGCTGATTTCTTTACATTATGTCAACAACAGAAATACTCTTGTGGGTTTTACCAATTTTTACAAGTTCAATTTGAAATTAAATTAGGGGTATCTTTCCAATGAGTATGAGTGTTTTGGAAAGGGAAGGGATGTGTGTTCCCAACAGGTACTGTCTTTCACTAAGAGTCAAACCCCTTCTACATAAAATTCATTCCTCTTTCTTCAGGTTAAGGTGCCAGATCCTGAAACTTTTACTGGCAGAAAGAAAAAATGGAAAATGCTAAAAGAAAGTTCTGAAGGCAAAAATACCTCTTGTCAAATTCTCAATTAAAACACTATTACCTTGTAACTTTAAAGTGGCATTTTACTTCTGTATTTGTATTTGGAATTACATCTTCTTGCTAAGATAAACACTTGCCTGTTTGCTTTCCCTTTATTCCTGGGCCTTCATACTGAATCAATTCCTTACTGAACTGAAGTTCTTACAAATAAAACTTCTCAATAAGAGATGTTTAAATCACCAATTCAATTGTAAGTTCACAGTTGTTGCTCATAAGACTTACCTACTTCTTTTTTCTCTCCATGGTATCTCTGGTTCAGATCCTCTTGTATTATATGAATAAATTTTGCTACAACTTGGGCCGTCATGATCAGAGAGTGTGGATGGTTCATTAGGGGTTCATGACTTCATGCAGCCCTTTGACACAGTTTTGCAAGGCTCATCTCCTTCAGTCTGTGTCCATCCAATTTCTCTAGGGCAGTTTTTGTAATGGAAAGCCACATTTCCTAACATCCAGCAGGGAACCTGACTCTCTCCTTACAACAGCTGGACTCTAATTGCTGCACACAAACAAACATCATCTGGAACAGAGCCATGCTATAAATCTGGATGCTATTCATTTTCAGGACTACCAGGGCCATTATTTACTAATGACAGGAGTCTGTAGCTGGCTGGAGTTGGCAGCCATCTTCCAATGCAAGCAGCATTTCAAACTGACTGTGTGAATCTGGGAAAACAAACTGCCTAAACTTTGGGCTTTTGTGCCTTGATCTAATGTCCATGTCCTGCACTAAGTCCTTCTATGTCAGGATATCATCCATTTTTATCCATAAAACAAATTCATGTGGAGATGTATTGTTGTCTCCTGCTGCTATTCACATTCTTATATGTCTATATCATGCACCTCTAGGAGACAAGTGGGGTCCTGTAAGGGAGCAACTGCTTAAATTTGAATTATTCAAAGCTGTAAGCAGAGAAATTTGATATTGTTGAATGCATAGAGAAAATAATCATGGAACCGTCTGAGGGGTCAATTTGTCCTACCTTATGAGCTGACAATGAGAAAAGACAGTGGTAGTGGAGGCAGCGGGATCTGAAAACAATCTGCTCAATTTGTGGAGTTCACCCTTCTTCCCTAGCAGTCAAGATTGATTGATCCATATTCACATGTTCAGTTCACACAGTGCTAAGTTCCGTGTGTAATTAATTATCCTTGCTTTTTAGGAAAAACTATGGCATAGAGTTCAGTATTCCAGCAACATAAATGTAACCTGGAATTTTGGTATTTTTTATTTAGAGTTTTAAAACTTACAGCTTCGGTATGTGGAACCAACACTAGTAAAATGTGTGCTAGATTTCATAATGGATTATCAATTGTTTTATAGCTTTAGATAATATTTCAGAGACCTATACTACATGCTGGGCATTGTTTCAAATTATTTACATGGACATTCTTTTTTGATTTTTTCACCCACTCTGTGAGGTAAATACTATGACATCATTTTATAGTTTAGAAAACTGAGGCAGAAAGAACTGTTTTTTCTAAGGTCTCATAGCTAGTGAGGCCCAGAATTCTGGACTCATAGCCTGATTTGAGATTCCACATTTGTAACACCCTATATGTATTTATTTTTTACTTGATTTAAAGTAATGATAGTTTTTGCCTTCTTGGTCATAACTGAGCACTATCTAGCTCCCACTTCTAGAGTCAGGGAACAGTTGATTTGAAGGGTCAAAAGGACTTGGTAAGATAGATTCTGAGGCTGGACCTCAATTAAATAAAAATTATTTCTTAGAGGGATGAAGAAAATAATGTCTTGTAGCATATAAGGCCGGGAACAACAGTTAATGTTGGAGAAAATTCTTCCTGCATTTGAACTGAGACACTAGCAAAATTTATAAAAGTGACATCAGGAAAATATTTTTTTTTTTGAGACAGGGTCTTGCTCTTTAGCCCAGGCTGGTCTTGAATTAATATAGAGCCCAGACTGGCCTTGGACTCATGGCAATCCTCCTGCATCAGTCTCCTGGGTGCTGGGATTACAGGCATATGCCACAACGCCTGGCTTGTGTGGTGCTCGGGAATTAGACTCGTGCACTTAGCGCTTGACTTCATGCTTTCTAGGCAAGTGCTTTAACTGCCATTCCCCCAGCCTGAGGAAAATAATTTGAATTTATGGGTTGGGCAAGTCATGAAGGCAGCGTTACAAATGTGGGTAGAATACAGCTCACAATGTGAGACAGGTAGACCATAGGGACAGGAAGAAAAAGAACTCACGTGGAGATGCTAGCAAGTCTAACCAGAGACATGCAGACATACAGAGAGTGTTACCCGCAGAGAACTTGTTGTCAGAAATAAACTATACCACCTGCTGGCTTCCGGAGGTACTGGCAAGCCGGTATTATACAGATTTCCATTCTCTAGGACAAAATATCTAACCACAGTTGAAAGGATGAAAGATCTAATTTGGCTCACATTTCAGAGGACTCTGTCCACAATTGGCTATTGGTACAGTGTGGGAGTGGTCATGGTAGAGGAAGGCTACCCACCTCACAGCAGCCAGGAAGAGCTGAACGGGGAGGTGCACCTCCCAAAGACATCCACAGTGGCACGCTTTTTTATTTTTAACTAGGCACCACCTACTAAAAGCTCCTGTAGCCATGGAGTTGCAGTGGAATATAACATTTCCTGATCCCATCATCTTGCGAGGCCTCATTGCTGATACACGAGGCTTTGGAGGGTCATTTTAAGTCTGCCATAATAACTCCGTTTTGATTATCAGGAGGGAAAGAACAAGAGCCAAATAAGGAGCAGTAAGACACCAGAAAAAGACCTGATCTAACATGAGCCAGGCTCATGCATTAGAATTTCTCCAGAACATTTTCCTCCTTGCTCCTTTCCACCTTCATTATACATGGTTCCTTGGAGCATTCTGAGGCTCGGTAATGGTAAGACATAGACAAGTAAATGGATGGTCATTTTTCCCAGAGGTAGGTCTCCCGCCATGAGGAATCTCTTCAGATTTCCTGGGTGGGTGGGTGGGTGTGTGTGTATTTGACCTTTGATAAGGAATATTAATATTTTGGGTTTCCTGAGTCTCACAAATCCCTAAACACAGGCTTATATTTCAGAGGTTAGAGGGAGGGGAAGAAAGTCTCAAGGAAAGTGGAGAGCTAAGAAAACAGCATGTAATGAACTTCTCACCTCTATTCCCTGTCTTGAGGCACAGTTAAAAAAAGGATGACACTTATTAAGGGGTTGCTTTCTACACAGAGTCTTGTTAGAGGGCTGAAGCTACAATTGGTAGGCTGTCACAGATCCTATTTATCTATTATTGATGCTTCTTTTACTATCTTTTATTTCTCACAATGTATTTTGATAACACTGACTCCAAGCCTCTTCTCAGTAGACAAGATCCAGAGGCAAAACTAGACTGTCGGAAGAGCTAAGTGATATGAGCTCTTATATTTATTCTGTCACTTAAAAATAAAATCAAAGCAAGTAATGACTCATTATCATTTGAGTGGATCACTTACTACTTTCTCATTTTTAGGCATTAATGTGTTTTGAGTTTTATCTTTTGTACTTCTATCCAGCTTCTGTTTGTCAAATTTTACCTATAAAGAAATAGAGATGAGAAGTGAGTCATTTGACAATCCTGGGGAGCCTGTGCTGTCTCTTTGCTTCAATCCCTCCTTCATTCTCCCAGAAATAGATGAGTCTGTCCCAACTAAGCGTCCTAACCTGGAAGGGCTTTTCCTAGGGTAGAGGCACTTCTCTTAAACCCTTGTCCACACTTCATCCATCTCTCTCTTCCCATACACATGTCACTTGATAATTGAAATTTGTAATTTCATTAATCAAAACTGTGTACTTTAGTGAACAGGAGCTACCCTTAGATTTCCACATGAAGGCATATGAGAATATCTAATACTTTGCAAAAAAAGGAAATTCTCCGGTGAACACAGGGCGGCAGACCGGTGGATATTGACCACCACAGGAGGGTGAGGATGACAAAAATAGGTCAAGGACGAGAATAAAATAAAGTAAAATGAAATAAAAAGCACTTGAAAGTGCCAGATTTGAGACACTGTAAATGGCAATAAGGATGCTGGCTGGCTTAATTCACATTTTTATCAAAGACCTATTTTAATGTACTCTAAAATTCAAATACAGAAATTAACACCGGGACCTATTGTTCAGTGTTGCTAATAGAAAAATATAAACATATGTTTTCCTATGGCTGATGCTGGGATGCACGGAGTCCAAGCAGAAAGGAGACAGTGAAGGACATAGCAGGAGATCCATTATTGGATGATATATAGTGTGACATTTAGATTTTGTTTTTAAATAGATTTACAATGCTCCACGCATTTTTCTCCTCGCTTGTCCTTCCTTTCCCCCTAAATATGCTTACACACGCTCCTTCAGGCTTGATCTCTCTAACTGTCACAGTGAATACGTGAAAACCAGAGATCGTTTTTTGCAGTCCGTGATGAATGACGTTTAGGAGCAGATGCCGAGGAACGACCAGCTCATCAGGTTTTGAATCAGTTCAGCTTCTCTGCAGATCTGCAGCTCTGCCTTTTTCACGTCTCTGTACTTGTAACAGCACCACGTGTTTTCCATGTTGGGCGTGTTCCTCCTAGAAGCTGGGCCTGGGAGGCTGGCCTCGTCAGAAACATGACAGGAGTTTCTTTCCAGGTTTAGGGTTGGTACGAGAACTTGTAAATGACCATAGAAGTGTGACTCAAATCATTTATCAGTTTTCAAAACAAAAATGATTTAATATGCTAAAAAGGAAATATCATTTGGTGAGGGAATTGTTGGGGAAAGAAATCTCAAGTTGAGTATTCAATGCTCTAGTTAGTAACTAAATGGAGAACTGGTATTGGGACAGGTGTTTAATGGGAGAGGAAGGTTAAGGTTAGGATCACACACCCACAAGAAGTAGAAGATATATGTCCTTTAATATCTCTTTTTTTGAGTGTGACTTCATGAGTTTTCCTCCCAGAGCAATATTTATTTCTGTAAATATCACCAACATCCCAGAACCCAGTACCCACTGGCTCCTTTCTTCCTGTATGTTTCTTTAGGGGGAAAAATCACTGTAAATTTCTGTTGGAGCTTGCCACATGACCAAAAGAAAAGGGTACCTCATTAGAAATTGGCATCTTGTTGAAATTGTAATGAGACAGTAATAAACAGTAAAAAGTTATTTCTATCTATTAAATCACAGCACTTCCACTTCTGCTAAAGCCAATCATACTAATACGACACAGCTACCTGCAGCCTGATTCTCCTTTTAGTCTTGTCTTTATTTCCTCACTTGTTCATTCAAATACTTTCATTGATTACACAGGCACAATATCCATGAACACTATTTAAAACTCAAGAGGGGAGATAATTTTCTATCCTTCAAGACACGGCAGATTCTCAATAGAAGACTCCTTAATACTGAAGAGGAGATGTGCTATTTTCCTCTCAAGTCCATGTTCCTCTAAATTGTAAGGAAAGAATAATGAGAGATAAGGGGACAGGAGATTTTCCTGAGGAAAAAGGAAAAACAGAAGGTGACTTAGAATCTATCTATATGGTGGCATATATACCCTACCTCTCAACTTTAGAACACAAGTTCAGGTGAGATAATGTCCTTGGTCCTTTGCACAAAAGCCTGTGCTAGCATGCATAATGCTGCTCGAGTTCAGAGAGAAGGTGTTTTGCAGTTGTCTGGGTAAAGATGTGGCTCAAAAATCAGCTTAACACCAGGCAGAGAGATTTTTTTTAAAGTAAGTCAGTGGCATCCACAAATGTGGAATGTTGTACATGTATGGGATGAGCTGAATCAGTCATGAAAATTTGCAACCTGGGAGCGGAGAATTCAAACCTCGGTAAGGAACCAGATGTGTCACATGGATAATCAAAGGACAAAAGCTGACAACTAGAGACAGATTGAGGCTTCACAAAACATTGGGTGCAACACAGAAGGTCCATTCCTTGCTGAGAGAGAATTTATAAAGGTTCCTTTATCTTTGCAATGTGCTCTTCTTCAAATTCACATGTTGGCAATGAAGCTTCGTTTTTAAATGTGTGTGGCACTGACGGGACACACACATTGGTGGGACTTTTTAAAACACTACCAGGTTGAAAACTCTTCACAAATGTTTTAAGAGTAGATAGGTGGTCTCTAACTAGTCTTCTCAGGAATGTTAATGTGTTTATTGCTAACATAAATTTATGATGATAAATTTCATGTTACCTGGGTTTGAAATAACTAAAAAAAAGAGTATGGGAGACAGGAGAGGCGCCAAGCAAAGAGACCAAGTAGAAACGATGCCCCTGAAGCTATGGATACATTGATTGAACACAAAAGGGAGAAATTTGTGAAAAAAGAGTTCTATTTAAGATGCATCTTACACATATTTGTAAGTCTTGTGTGTGTTATTTCTGCAATTCACAGTGATTAGCTTTGAGGTTGAGACAATATCAGTAAGCAGACTATTTGTGTATGTTAAAGGGCTTTTTGTTCTTTACTTTTCTACAAAACATCAAGAAATTTTATGGTACCCCTAACTCTTGTTTATGTATTTCTGAACAATGACCTCTTGGGAAAGATAACATCTATTTGGGAGAAGTTGTAAAATGCACAATTTGTATCTGAATACCAGAACTTGACAGTAAGTTGTTTGTATCTTTTTTTAATCAAACAATTCAGAAGAAAAAAACATTTCTCATTTTTATAGCTAGAAACAAGGCAGTGCATAAGGAAGATAGAGCTTTTTAGTTGTAAAAAATGATTTCAAGAAATGACTAGAAAAGATAAATTCCCCACATACACTCACAAAATGTTACAACTTCCATGTCGTGGGTATCTATTCTTTAAATATGCCCTCAAGGTGCAAGAAAAAAATGTTTTTCCACAGAGAAACAGACTGCTTGAGTTAAATATCAGGGTTTCCTTTCCACAAGGTCCCATGATTATGAGTATTCACCATAATGCCATGAAATTGCATCATAAATTTGTGTAAATGCTCTCTTTTACATCTATTATTGGTGATTGGTGGTGACTCTCAGAATTAGAAGCAGCTGGCGCATGGTCTGTTAGAAGGGAAAGGCTTGAAACACTGCCTTGGAAACCAAATAAGCACAGCGCTGCACAATGTACAATAAGAAAAATGTATTAAGACAATTATAATGTGCAATTTGAAAGTGTTTCTTAGCTGATAAATTATATCTAGCTGGTAGCTGTTGTTATTTCTATATTCTCATGATGAAACTATTCTTCTTTCAAGGATATAAAACCACTGCACTTATTTCATCAATCAAAAGTTATCATCTGAGTCACTGTGACGGTACACAATTAAAATGAGAGTATATACCCCTCCCTGGAGGCCAATTCCTGAGCAAAATCTTGTGTAAGTTCCCTTTAATTACCAGTATTCTTCCTCAAACTCCCAGTGTCTGTCTGGTCCAGTTTCAGTCTGTTCTTAGACTTGTGCAACAACAGATAACTTGTCTCAAAAGTTGTCATCCATCTCTCCTCTGCTCCCCAAGACATTCTTAACATTTACTAATTAACACTACAGTGAGAGTTTCTCATTCCCATTGGAAGTGTATTTCTATGTCATGAATAACTTTGGTGCAAAGAAAGAAATTTCAAGCAGGTAGATTAAAAAAAGGAATCCAACACCTTTAGAGTAAAAGAAAAGAAACAGCTTTCAAAGTCTCCTAAGATGTCTCAAAGAATGTAGCTGTTCTACCGTTTTACTATCATGTCATACCCAGTCTCAACCAGACAATCTAGGGACACGAAAGATATATGGAGAGTAATTGCAACACAGTTAAAATATAATAAAGAATTGCCTGTGATGCTCATATGATGCCATGTAGAAGCCAGAGACAGGTGGTCATTAAATGAACAGTAAAGAAAGAATCCCGGAACCCATGCCGTCATATAAGAAATAGGAAGCAAACATTGAAACTGGAGTAGGTGGAGAAGGGAGTGTGGGGGAGTGGGATAGAAGCATAGCTCAGCTGTTAAAGCCCTTGCCTAGCAAGCGCGGGGCCCTGGGTTTGATTCTCAAGCACCATATACACCGGACACATAGGCACACATCTGTAATCCTAGCACTAGGGAGACTGAGGCATGAAGATTACTGTGAGTTTGAAGAGGGCCTCAACTATATTGTGAATTCAGGAGCAGCCTGGACTACAGAGCAAGACTATCGAAACAACAACAGCAACAAAACTATTGCTTTTGAATTAAGTTAAATTATCAATGAATCCTTGTCTACTTCTCTACATGAGGGCAAAATCATTTGAGAATGTTTGTCCAAAAAATAAAACATTCAGACACTAAATAGATCTCAAAAATATAATATTTGACTTGTCCCAATTTTAAGTGTTAACTATATCCATGTGTTTTATATACTTTGTTTTTTATGAAGTTTTTTCCCATTTTATTGATATGTATTAGTGCAAAATTTAAGGTTTACAATGAAGTTGAGGATTTTGTGCACATATGTATCTTGTCAAGGTGACAAAAACTTTCACATTTTCCTTTTGTCCCTACCCCTATCCACCGCTCCTTCCCTCCCCTCCCTATCCCCCAGTTTCACTTTGTTTTTCATTTTAAGTTCTGTAAGAGTTGTGATCTGGGTCTCTCATATCAGAGAGACCATTCGATGTTTCACCTTCTGCTTCTGACTCACTTTACTAAGCATGATGTTCTCAAGTTTCTTCCCTTTGCCCACAAAGGCCTCCATGCTGTTGGACTTCATAGATGCACAGTATTCCATTGTGTATAAATACCACAGTTGGTGTATTCATTGGTCTGTTCATGGGTACTTTGGTGACTTCCATATTTTAGGTATTGTTAGTTGTGCTGCTGTGAACATGGGTTTACATATGTCTCTGTTATGTGTTGTTTTGGCCTCTTTTGGACATATTCCAGGGGTGGGGGGTGTTGCTGGATCGAAGGGGATACTTATTTCAAGTCTTTTGAGAGATCTCTATACTGCTTTCCAGAGTGGTTGTATGAATTTACATTCCCACCAGCAGTGCAGGAGGGTTCCTTTCTCCCCACAGCCTCGCCAGCACTGATTACTGTTTGACTTGTTCATATGGGCCATTTTCTCTGGAGTGAGATGGTATCTTAGTGTTGTTTTGATTTGCATCACTCTTATGGCTAGAGATGTTGAGCATCTTTTCATGTATCTATTGGCCACTCATACTTCTTCGTGAGTGAACTGCCTCTTCATTTCATTTGCCCACTTTTCAATAGGATCCTTTATTTTGGTTGGCTTACTTTTCTTCAGCTCCTTGTATATTCTAGTTATGAACTTCCTATCTGAGTTACTGGTGGTGCATACTTTTTCCCAGTCTGTTAGTTCTCTTCTTATAATGTTGATAGTTTCCTTTGCTGTGCAGAAGCTTTTTAATTTGACAAGATCCCATTTGTTAATCATGGGGCTAATTTCTTTTGCTCTTGGTGTCTTGTCAAGGAAGTCTTTGCCTACCCCTATGTCTTTTAGATATTTGCCTAATTTGTCTTCTAGGAGGTTCAGTGTTTCGCTTTTAATGTCTAGGTCTTTGATCCCCTTTTATTTGATTTTGGTGCATGGTGATAGGTGTGTGACTAGATTCATTCTTCTGCATGTGGATGTCCAGTTTTCCCAGCACCATTTGTTGAACAGGCTGTCCTTTTTCCATTGTATGCATTTGGTCCCTTTGTCGAAGATTAAGTGATTGAGGTTATTTGGGTTTGTTTCTGCATCTTCAATTCTGTTCCACTGGTCTATCTGTCTATTTCTGTGCCAGAAGCAAATTGTTTTTACAACTATTGGTTTATAGTACAGCCTTACACTTTGTTTTATCATGAGATTGAAAAACTAAATTCTCCAAATTGAAAATGTGTTTACTATGTCACGTGACATCACGTCAGTTAGGACAGATGCTAGAATCTCTTAACACAAATGACGCCGACCAAATCATTCATTTCGACTCTGTCCTGTCTCCAAAATAACTTAGATGTCTTGTGCTTTACCTATTTACAAATATAGATATATGGCACTGTGTCACTATTTTTTTCAACCTCAACATTTATCCAATTTCCAAATATATACCGATCGAATGATAAAACATCCATTCCAATAAAAATTACTAATCAATAACAGAAAAATTATATTCTTGTTAAATTTTTGACTTGTGAAAATTTAATCATGATAAATATGTTACAAATCAAGATATCTTTATATTGAATCAGAGTTTATTATAAAATTTGAACTTGAGTAACCAGAGTTGAAATAAAAATGTCATAGAGCTTATGAAGTTCAAATGGGTAAATACTCAAATGCATTTCACCAATATTAACATAATTCACATTAAATTATCTTAATGCCCTTGGAAACAAAATATGAGCACCAACAGAGAGGGCCACAATATACATTCAGATTTAGTCTGCAGTAGATTGAGTATTTAAATATTTAATAAAACTTTTGGAATAACACATAGAGAAAACATTATCATGACCTTGTAGTGGGCAACATTTCTCACATAGGATACAAAAATTATAATTAGAAATAAAAAAAACTTTTGCTCATTAAAAAATCAAGAAAGATAGGGGAGAGATGAACATTAAGTAAAGTTACAACAAAAGATTCACATCCAGAGTGTGCACTGACTTCTACCAATTGATAAACACATCAACCAACAGGAAAATTAACAAGGAACTCATGAGGACACTTAATACTAAAAGGACCCCTGAGTGATCAAAATCATACAAAAGTTAAACTCAGGGAAATTCAAGTTAAAACTACAGTGCAGAACAACAAAATTTTCTAATATACCTAAAATAAGAACTTCAGGATTCCCCGTTCACTTTATTAGTATATATATGAAATACACAAGGGTTACATTGAGCTTAGGTATTTTGTGCACTTATTATATCATGTTAACACTACAATTCTTTGCTTTCCTCTTCTCATGCCTCCCACTCCATTTTTTTTTCTAGGTGACTTATTTACTACCATTTATTTTTTAAATTTAAAAATACATCAATTCCAAATTCTATAACAGATTAGAGACTAGAGGTGTGGTAGAATCAATGACCATCTATGCCCCCCACTTTTTTTTTCAGAGCTTGACCCTTCTTTTAGCTGACCACTCATGTTGGGGCCTTTTTATGCCATTATGTTTTTGTGAATGTCATAAAATTAGCACCATTTCATAGTTAATCTTTTGTGTTTGGTCCATTTCAATGACTCAAGGTGGCCCTATTTGCCTTAAAAAATTTCATATCTGTCATTATGGCTAAAAAGTGTTTCATTGTGTATAGGTACCACATCTTCTTTAACCATTCCTCTATTGATGGGCAGGTAATGTTGTTTTCAGTATTTGGGTATTGTGAATTGTGTAAACATGGGTATACGTGTGTCTTTTTGGCATGTTGACTTTATTTCTTTTGGGAACATTCCCAGTAGAGCAGTAGCTGGATCCAATGGAATTTCTATTCCTAGCTTTCTAAGGAACCTCCTGACTGCTTTCCATAATGGCTGTACCAGCTTGCATTTCTGCCACCAGTTGAGTAGAGTTCCTTTTCTTTTTCTGCACCCTCACAAACAATTGTTGTTTTGAGTTCTTGATGTAGGCCATTCTCACTGGGGTGATGTGAAACCTCAACGTTGTTTTCATTTTCATTTCTCTGATGGCCAATGAAAAAGAACATGTTTTCATATACTTATAGACCATTTGTACTTTTTCTTCTGAGAAGCTTCTCATTTCAGCTGTACTCTTTATGATGTGATGATTTATTTTAGGGGGCGTTATGTTTTTGATTCCTTTGTGTATTCTAGATATTAATCCTTTGTCTGAAGTGTTGCTATTGAAGATATTTTCCCAACTTGTGGATTGTTTCTGCCCTTGTTTCTTTTGCTGTGCAAAAGCTTTTCAGTTTAAATTAGTCCTATTTTTGATTCTTGCTGAGACTTGTGCAACTGGCAATCTGTTCAGAAAATCCTTTCCTGTCCCTCTGTCTTCTAGGGTTTTGTCTATTTTGTCTTCCAGTAGGTTAATGTTTCTGTTTTGATATCCAGTTTTTTATCTGTTTTAGTCTGATTATATTGTGTGGTGATAGATGTGTCTAATTTCATTCTCCTGCATGTGGAGATCAGTTTTTTCAGCACCATTTGTTGAAGATGCTATCTTTTCTCCAGTGGATTATTTTGGCCCCTTTGTTTAAAAAAATCAGGTGACTAAGGTATTTGGGTTTATTTTAGTATCCTCAATTCTGTGCCACTAGTTCTCCTGTTTGTTCTTATTCCAGTATCATGTAGATTCAGTCACTGTTGCTTTGTAGTGTATTTATTTTTTTTTTGAAGTCCGGCCTTGTGGTTCCTCCAGCTTTGCCCTTTTTACTTAGAATTGCTTCAGGAATTCTATTTTTTCCTGGTTTCACATAAATTTAAAGTTGTTTTTTCCTAGATCTGTGACAAATGCAGTTGGTATTTTGATTGGCATTACACTGAATCTGTATAGTAGCTTTGAAAATATGGTCATTTTGACAATATTAATTATTCCTATTCAGGAATATGGGATGTATTTTCATTTTCTTAGGTCCTATTTAATCTCTTTTGGCAGGGTTTTGTGGTTTTCTTGTTTAGGTCTTTCACTTATTTGGTGAAGTTTATTCCTAAGTATTTTTTTTTGTTGTTGTTGTTTGTTGTTCTGTTTTTTTTTCTTGTTGTTGTTGTTGATATTGTGAGGGGATTATTTTTTTTACTTCTTTCTCATTGGGTTTGTTATTGGTATATAGGAATGCAATTAATTTTTGGGCACTGATTTTGCAACCTGGTATTTTGTTGACTTCATTCATTAGTGGAATGATTTGAGTCTTCTATGTAGAGTGTCATGTCATCTACAAATAGAAATATCTTTACTTTTTCCATTCTGATGCAGATTCCTATTATTCCTTGCTCTTGCTTGATGTCTCTTGTCAAAATTTCAAGCACTATGTTGAGTAATAAGAGTGACAATGGGCATCCTTGTCTTGTTTCTGAATTTAGTATATTGGCTGAGGAGATGTTCTAAATAGTTTGAATCATGTTGAGGTAGAGTCCTTTTTTTTCCCTATTTTCTTCAGTCTTTATCATAAATTGGTATTGGACTTTGTCAAATGCTTTTTCTGAATCTACTGAGATACTCATACGATTTTTATATTCACATCTTTTAATGTGGTGTATTACATTTGTTGATTTGCATGCATTGAACCATACCTGCACCTATGAAACGAAGCTCACTTGGTTTTTATCAATCTTGTTTATCTTTTCAAAAAAACAACCTTCTGTTTCATTTAGTTTTTGCATTTTTTAGTTTCTATTTTATTAATTTCTGCTCTGATTTTTATAATTTCTTCTGTTCTGTTAGCATGGGAGCTAGATTGTTCTTGTTTTTCTAGGGCCCTGAGTTGTAAGGTTAGATTATTTATTTGGGCTCTCTCATTTCTTTTTAAGTGTGCATTCATGGAAATGAGGTTCTCGTTTAACAATGCCTTCATTTTGCCCCAGAGATTGCTTTGTGATGTGTGACCATTGTTATTTGTCTCATTTTTATTTCTTCCTTGATTTTTTTCTGTAATTCAATGTTTAGTTTAGAGTATGGTTCCATCTCCATTTGTTTGAGTAGTATCTTTTATTTGTGTTGTAGTTGATTTCTAGTTTTATTTTTCTATTATTTCACAGGCTACCTGTATCTGTTTAAGTCTGTTTTGTGGCCTAGAATGTGGTCTATTTTGGAGAATGTTCCATGGGTGGCTGAGAAGAATGTATATTCTGTTGTTGCTGGATTAAAAACTCTGTATATGTCTGTCAAATCCATTTCTTCCATGATGTAATTCAGATCTGCTATGTCTTTTTTGGTTTTGTACCTAGTTGACCTGTTTTCCTGGGAAAGAGGAATATTAAAGTCCTCCACTATTATAACATTGAAGTTTATCTGTTTTTTTTTTTTAAGTGCAGTAGCTTTTCTTTTATGCAATTGGGTGCATAATTGTTTGGGAAATAAATGTTTATGATTATCAGTTCCTCTTGCTGGATTGCTCCCTTTATAAGAATGAAGTGACCTCTCTCTCTTTCTCTCTCTCTCTCTCTCCCTCTCTCTCTCTCTCTTTTGGCTTAAAGTCCATTTTGTCAGAATGAGTATTGCTACTCCTGCCTTTTGTTTGTTCCCCATCTAAGTGGAATACACAACTCCAGCCTTTTACTTTGAGTCTATGTTTATCCAAAATATTCTTGGATTGTACTTTTTAACCCAGTTAGCTAACTTATACCTTTTGATCGGCCAAGGCCATTAACATTTAAGGCTGTAACTGACATGTGAGTCTTAGGTCCAGCCATTTTGTCACCCTATGAATATTGAATTCTTTTGTTTACTTATTTTTAGATGTTTTCTCTATTAAAGATAAATGTGCCACCGTGTTCTTTGTTGTGGTTGTTCCCTGTTTCCCTATTCAGCAGATATTGAGAATTTTTTGTAGTACTGGTTTGTTTGTCATAATTTTCTTCAAGGTTTCTTTTTCATGGAAAGTTTCTATTCCATTGTTAATTTTAAATGATATTTTTGTTGGTTATAGGAGTCTCGGTTGACAGTTACTATCTTTTAGGGACTTTGAGGACTTCACTCTAGGCTCTTATAGCCTTTAGAATTTGCATTGAGGTATAGGCTGTTATCCTGATAGGTTTGCCTTGATATGTAGCTTGCTTTTTTCTTTTACAGAATTTAGAATTCTCCCTTTGCACTGCATCTTTGTGAGTTTCGTTATAATGTGACTAGGAGAGCTTCTGTTTTGGTCATGTCTAGTGGGTATATGATATGCCTTCTGCCTCCATCACCTACATGTCTGTTTTATTTTTTATGCATGAGAAGTATGATTTTATGACTTCAATGAATAGGTTTCTTAGTCTTTAAGTATGGATTTCCATTTTTCTTGTATTCCTGCTCTTCTGAGATTAAGTTTCTTTGAGTCTTTTAAAATCTGTTGTATTTCATTTCATTGTTGATGTTGAATTATTTGATGGTTATGAACAGTCTGAGTAGTTATTTTGGTCTTGTCTCTTAAACTTAGAAGTTCTCTCCTCATTTTGTGAGCAAATTACAAGATTAAAAGACAATATGGAACTATTGGCAGGAATATGGTGGGATCTAATCTCTCATGCATTATTGGTAGTTATCTAATTTGATACAATTGTTTTGAAAACTATACAGTGTACTGTATCTCTCACTCTTTATATCTATGCCATAATATGTCTATTTGAGAAATATACCACTCCCCAAAATGAGGGGTTGATTCTACTGAAGACATAAGATAATTATTCACAAGAACATTGTTGGTAGCTAGCCCTAAATGTCAGCTAGCTAATATATACATACGTGCACACACACCTACACACACAAGTATATATGGACAGAACAAATAATCAAAGGTAACTCCGAATGCATCTAACTGTATGAATGAACCTTACAGATACATGATTGACAGGAGGAAGCCAGACAAAATTAATTATGCACAATTTGAATCCTGTTCATAAATCTCAAGAAGAGTCAAGATTAGTTTATGACTTTAGGAACTCGTAATTTTTCTTGCTTGGAGTGGGACATGGCTAGTGATTAAACAGAACACGGTGCAAAGTCTCTTCTAGAGTGGGACAAAGTTATTTTTATTGATCCAAATGTTAACTCTATGACTGCATTCATTTTTTTGAAAATTAGTGTAATTTGTGTGCCTTTCTAGAAAAGTAAATGATTTAGTTTGCTTTCACAATACTATATTTAAGTAAAAAGGAAAAAAACAAATAGAAAATACACACACAGAAACTTACTGAGTTCAGTATGTTCTGTCTCCCCGCCCCACTCCTAATCGAGGATGTAATACCTGCAAAGTGAGAATTGAGGCACCTACTCAGACAATTAAGGTATAAAGAGAGCATACAGTATTGTTGATTGATTTTATCTCCCACAATATTAATTTTGTTGGCTCAAGTAGTCATAATAACTGTCACTTGACCTTGAATTTCACAAAGAAAGTTTTCAGCAATTGTCAGACAAAAGATGAAAATTTGAAGACTTTTGGAACTTTGATTTTTTTCCCCTATCGTTGGTAACCAGGGTCTGGACATGCTAATCATGGTTTCCAGCAATACAGTTTGGAAAACACAGAAGCAGGGTAACATGCATATCTTAGAAACCCTTACTCTTTCTGAATTATGAAAAATTTTCACACCTGCCTAATAGAAATCTAACTTAACCTGAGCCTAGTCGGCATTCAGAAAGGACAGCAGTGACAATAACGGTAATGTCAGTTGTGCTTTGGTATTTGTATTTCCTACTAAATTGAAAATCAAATACCCCTTCTTCCAGAAAATGCTGTGTGTGTGTGTGTGTGTGTGTGTGTGTGTGTGTATTAGATACCTTTTATTAGCTAAGAAATCAGGATCTTGTGAAAGTCAGCATCTTCCAAGCCACCCGTTTACATACTTAACTAAAGCTCTATTAACTTTATTTGTTATGCAAAGCAATGATCTTGGGATTTGGGGACTCTACGACTATTATTAGAGAGCTAGAATGTACCAATATCGTGGGCTTCCTTCAGAGACTGCTTGAGTCATGTGCTTAGAAAAAGTTGTGACACATTTCACAAAGGATTTAAGCACAGAAAGAGAGGATCTGGATTTAAAAAGCACGTTTTTTGTTCTAGCTTCACATTTACACGTATACAATTAATTTTAGTATCTGAAGAACAAAATAAGAAAGTGATAAGTTCTCCAGTAATTGTAAATCTGTGGATGTGACAAGTTCTCTAGTCTGTGAATGAGGTTCCCACCCAAAAGAGACCACCTGCTGATAGGAGCTCAGAGTTGACAGGAAGGCTGTAGGTGTCCATGTGCTTCTCTGAAGCTTCACCCCAAAGAAGAAACATGCCTCCTTCCCTTCAGCTATTTCTTGGCATTGTTGAACACTTCATGTCCGGACCCGCCGGACAGTTCAACGAGGACCTGTGAGGGGTGGGGTTGAGGATGAGAAGGGACAAGAGACACAAAGGAGGGAGACAAGACAGGCTTTCTGATCAAGTCTCAACTTTATTTTTCTCAGGCAGGCTTTTTATAGGGTTAAAAAGCTCGGGGCTTTCCACAGCAGCTGTTCGTGCAAGCTCTAGTCAAGTCACAATAACCTCAAAACATTCTGTTAAGCTACAAGGCAGATAAGGAGGTACATAACATTTTGCTATTTGCACTCTTTCATAGCCAAGCTGGGTGTAAACTTGGGTTAGGCACAGACAAGGGAAGGAGGGGGCTCGGTTTTTGGGAACAGGGGGTTACTGGGCAAGAAGCTTTCTCCTTCGGGCCCAGGGACAGAGCAGGCCGACCCAGACAC